>CAWUFW010021201.1:0-127800 GCA_963921515.1 Calotriton arnoldi
GCCTAATTCAAAACATCAATATCCCCAATGTTAAGATTACAGTTGGTATTCTCAGTATCCCTGCATATAACTCTACTGTTATCACTGCCTTTGAGTTTATGCCACTTTTTGAGTTTCAGTTTTCTAACATATTTAAAAAGATCAATTCTTACATTCGTATAGTTTGAGGAATAAGAGGGACAGAAAGAAAGTCCAAGGCATAAAGTCCTTTTCTCTATGTCACTCATAGATCTTGTTTTAAAGGTTAATTATAGTTTTGTTAACCATTACGTCATCCATCAGTAGGCTCTTCTGGCGCGTGTCCTGTTGTTTCCCATGCCACGACCTCTGCCTCTTATGCCACTGCTGCCGGATTCTTGCTCGCCGGTTTCTGCGTGTCCTCTTCCTCTGCCACGTCCCCGTCCCCTCTGGGCTCTTGTCTTTGGTGTGGGTGTTGCTCTCGTGGTCAGTCGACCCCGATTACTGTCCGATACTCGTCTAAAAAAGTCACTTGACGGGTATTGCGCTCCTCTGGTATGGCACTATTGACAGATATGTCGGACTCAATTTCACTCGTTGTGGCAATCTCAACTCTTGATGTGTCTTTGATGGTTTTGTCAACGTCACCTACGATTGATCCTTGCTGGTAGAGATGGTCATATTTATGGCTGAAGGTCAGTATTCTTCCACTATCATAATCATTGTAATCACGATTAAGTTTTCTCTGTTTACGTGCCTTTATATCCTCTTCGTGTTTCGGGCGTCACCTCGCCCTTTATCACTGGTCCCGAAATGCGTTTGGTACTTTTGGCATATTTACAAGCTGGAATAAGTGATGTTGTTTGCCCTGCAGGCCCTGCAAATAAAAGGAAGACAACACGACCGTGTGTGGCGCCTTCACTGTTGGGTGCTCTTCATTTGGATATATATATATATATATATATATATATATATATATATATATATATATATATATATATATATATATATATATATATATATGATTGCACAAAACCCACACTCCAATAGGAAAGGAAAGCGGCAATCCAAAATCCACCACGAGTAATTTATTTGGAGCACAAACAACAAAGAACAACGCGTTTCAGCCGAAACGGCCTTTGTCTAGTTCAAAATTCCATCAGTGACCGTACCATATATAGGCGTCATCATAGACATTGAAAACACACTGCGTAACATGTAAACATCATCATAAAATCAATGACAAAATTCATAATGTATACTGATCAGAATGAGATTAAATTAACACACCTTTCTGGAGCTGAATCTGTTATATACACAGCACGTAATTGCAAAAAAATAATAAATAAGGTTCATGGCCCTGCTTGATTCACCACGTACATTGAGTCATCATGGACATAGTGAACAGCCTAACAATAAGGCTTGTCATCGCATTTCATTTCATGAGAAAACATGTACCTGCATTCAAAATAGCTCTTGTGAATTATCCCCAAGTGAGGCCGCAAACAGTGCTGTGGGGTCAAGTCCGTTAAAATAGACAAAACCAGAGGCCCCGATTAATTCAGCACAAAAATCACGTCATTACTGAAATAGTAGAAAGACTATCGATCAGGCTTGTATCCATCATACATGAGATAAACTCAATTATATGCATTCAAGTAACGTGCAAATTGCATCCAAATGGCCAAGGTTATAGTAATGCTGTACAATAAAACTGAAAATGAAGGGAAAATTGGCAGATCTACATAAAATAGCGATCCGCTCCACATGCTCCTCATAAGTGCATATTTCTAATCTTAAATTGTACTCATGGAGAATTCCAATGAACAAAATTGTCATACATATTATTCCAACGCAATGCAGTACGTAGCTCAATTTTGTAAAGACAGTCCCAGAAAGGGTGTAAACAGAAAATTTCTGTAACATCATGGGGCCACAGTGTGATCACAATTTGTCAATGAGAGTTCAATAAAATCTGGACATGGCAAAAGTATGAAGACAAAAACAAATCTATGACAGTACTAGTCAATAACACACACCTAAAAGAAACGTGCAATAGTAATGGATAATGAAACCCCTAAGCAAGGTAGCCTAGAAATATGCTTAATAGACTCAAGAAATAACCAAAAATTGGTATCTTAATGCCTTAACTGCATAGCCAATCTCAAGGGCAATGGCTCTAAATCATACTGACAAATGTCCATATGTAAAGCTAGCCAAGGGAAAACATGTCCCAAGACATCATCCAGATCCCACCACGCAAAACTGGGGACAAGTGAAAACATAATACTTAACGAAAGGGAAAAAGGGAAAAGTGTGACATAAACTTATTACTATTGATACAGTATTTTTGAGGGAACCAAGGGACAGAATATATATACACAATGAGCAGAAGTCGCAACGACCAAGCTGTAATTATACCCCAATGTGGGTTGCCAATTCCTCTTCAGTTTTTAACCCAAATGGCATTCTTGTATTCAGATCGATAATGTACCTGGATTCTAAAATCCGCAGCTGCTTCTCTCTATCACCGCCCCTGATATAATTGAGCACCGGTCATTAGTTTTGAAAATTTCACGAAGATTCGTCAACCGGCGCCAAAGATATTGGCAAATCAAAAAACGCTTTTCCGATGGATAATAGGTCCTAACTATAACTACCTACTGGCAACCGCCAGTAGGTAATATATATATATATATATATATATTCACTGAAAAAACCATAGGTTTTAGGGACAGTTATAGTTAGTTGGACATTGCACTCGTACAAAACCCGTGAAATTCCCCCGTTATAGTTAGTTCAGCTAACTATAACTCACACCCCCGCAATGCACTGCTGATGACGTCACATATTACATCACTCATGACATGGTCAGTGACATCACTGATGACATCACTGATGACATCTCAAATGACATCACTGATGACATCATGCAGTGACTGTGTGTTTCTATAAAGTTTAAATATGTTTAATATATATGCCAAGGTGTATTGAATAATGAGTGGGTGTATAAGTGTCTGGATGGATGATTTAGTAGGTGCGTGACTGACTCTATAAGTGAGTGATTAAACGTATCTTACTAAATGCATGGGTTAGTGACTAAACTGTGTGAATGTCTTTATCCGTCTGTCTGTTGGTGTGTAAGTGGCTGCATGGGTTTGTAAATAGCTACATGAGTGTCTATGTGTTATTGATTGGTTGTCTGAGTATCTGTATGGGTGCCTGAGTGTTTGTGTGGATGGGGTGTGTGTGGCTGCACATAGATGTATCAGTGGGTGATTCACTGGGTGCATGGTTTCAAGAGTGCATCTGTGATGGACTGTATGGGTGGGTGAGTGTGTGTATGGGTGTGTTAGTGAGTGAATGTATATCTCAGTGGTACATGTGTGAGTAACTACATATGTGAAAGGCAGTATATATGTGCGTTGGAGTATATGAATAGCTATAAGCGAGAGTGTGTGATTGTGATTGTGAGAGTGACTGTATGGATGAGTGTGTGCTTGTATCAGTGATTGTATAAGAGCGTAAGAATGTGCTAGTATTTGTATGAGTAAGTGAGCTGGTGTGTGTATAACTGTATAGGTGAGTAAATGGCAGTGTGATTAATTATTTGCATGACTGACTAGGTGTGTGAGTACCTCTATGGATGAGTGGCGGTGTGTGAGTGTCTATGTAGGTGTATGAGTGCATATGATAGTCCTGTACTGAGTGACCGTAAGTATGAGTGACTGTACGGGTGAGTGAGTGGATGTGTGTGTAGACCTAGGAATCAGTGAGTGGGTATGTAGTTATTGGTGTTGGAGTGTCTATGGTTTTGAGAATGGCAGTCTGTAATTTACAGTGGGTGTATCAAAAGTTATATTAGGGTGTGAGAAGATGAATGAAATTATCACATGGATGATGTCATCAGTGATGTCATTTGAGATGTCATGAGTGATGTAATATGTGACGTCATCAGCAGTGCATTGCGGGGGCGCGAGTTATAGTTAGCTGAACTAACAATAAAGGGGGAATTTCACGGGTTTTGTACGAGTGCAATGTCCAACTAACTATAACTGTCCCTAAAACCTATGGTTTTTTCAGTGAATTTCAAAGGTTTTTTAAATGCTAATTTCTAACTATAACGTGCCTGAAACCTATGGTTTTTTCAGTGAATTTCAAAGGTTTTTTAAATGCTAATTTCTAACTATAACGTGTCTGAAACCTATGGTTTTTTCAGTGAATTTCAAAGGTTTTTTAAATGCTAATTTCTAACTATAACGTGCCTGAAACCTATGGTTTTTACAGTGCATAGAATCACCAATGTTATCCTATGGCAGGAAATTCACTTAGCAGGTAAGTAGTGTTATCGTTACTTTTTCTTACTCAGTGGTGGATCCTGGATCCAGCACTGGTGCATCTCCTGTAAACAGTTGAAAGAATGCGTTTAAGTTATACAGGCGATTTTTAAGGAATATTTGTAGTTTGTGAAAATCGACACTTTGAAACTTTTCTGCTGAAAACCAGACAATGGATTCCTATGGAAGGAAATACAAGTTACTGGTAAGTACGGTTTGAATTACTTTTCAGGGTCAGTGCTGGGCTAAAAGATGCAGCACTGGGTTCTCTCCTGATAACAGGTGAGTAAATCAGAATTTGTAGTTCGGCTGATTTTAGAGGAATATTATAAAGTTCCAAAACTCCACACTTAGAAGAATTTCCAAGTGAAACCAGTCAATGTTAGCCTATGGAAGGAAATTCAAGTTCCTGGTAAGTACGGTTAAAATTACTTTTCAGGATCAGTACTGGGCTGAAAGATGCAGCACTGAGGTCTCTCCTGATAACAGGTGGTTAAATCGGAATTCGTATTTTGGCTGATTTTAGAGGAATATTTGTATGTTTCAAAAATCGACACTTAGAAACTTTTTCAGCAAAAAGCAGGCAATGATATCCTATGGAAGGAAATTCAAGTTACTGGTAAGTACGGTTAAAATTACTTTTAGGATCAGTACTGGGCTGAAAGATGTAGCACTGAGGTCTCTCCTGATAACAGGTGAGTAAATCGGAATTCGTATTTCGGTTGATTTTAGAGGAATATTTGTATGTTTCCAAAATCGACACAGAAACTTTTTCAGCAAAAAGCAGACAATGATATCCTATGGAAGGAAATTCAAGTTACTGGTAAGTACGGTTAAAATTACTTTTCAGGATCAGTACTGGGCTGAAAGATGCAGCACTGAGGTCTCTCCTGATAACAGGTGAGTAAATCGGAATTCGTAGTTCGGCTGATTTTAGAGGAATATTATAAAGTTCCAAAACTCCACACTTAGAAGAATTTCCAAGTGAAACCAGTCAATGTTAGCCTATGGAAGGAAATTCAAGTTACTGGTAAGTACGGTTAGAATTACTTTTCAGGATCGGTACTGGGCGCAAAGATGCAGCACTGAGGTCTCTCCTGATAACAGGTGAGTAAATCGGAATTCGTAGTTCGGCTGATTTTACAGGAATATTTGCACAATGGTGAATAAAGGGGGTGGGGCCTGAGGATACATGTCTGCAAACACGCTGTGTGGCGCGTTTTAAGTTGGAGAATTAATTCCTCCTCAATCCCGAGGGTCCCTAGGGGCCAACTAGCCCACCAGGTACCTCCAGTATGCGCCAGAGAGCTGCGTTGCAGAGAGGTGTTCAGAGGCCACGCCCCTTTTTACAACACTCTGCAACGCAGCTCCGTGGCGCTTACTGGAGGTACCTGGTGGGCTAGTTGGCCCCCAGGGACCCCCAGTATTTAAGGGGAATTCGTTCCCCATCTGCAAACGCGCCAGGGGGCGCGTTTGCAGAGTGGTAAAGGAAGGGGGCGGGGCCTGCGGCCCGATCGTTTATTGTTTTTTTTCCCCCGAAGGGGGGCTGTGTGGCCCCCCTTCCTTTTTCCTATTTTTGGGCCCTGGGGACCCCATCCCCCAGGGCCTTACCCCTTTTTTTTTTTTTTTTATTAAACGGGAAGGGGGCTGCGTGGCCCCTCTCCCGTGGCCGAATCCGGCCCCGGGGACCCCATCCCCCGGGGCATGGCCACACTTTTAAAGAAATTTTGATGGAGGGGGGGCCGCGTGGCCCCCCTCCTCAGGCCTCCTTTTGCCCCGGGGACCCCATCCCCCGGGGCAGGCCTTTATTTTTTATTTTATTAAATTTGTTTTATTATTTTTGGGGAGGGGAGCCGTGTGCCCCCCTCCCGGGCCACTACTTGCCCCGGGGACCCCATCCCCCGGGGCTGGCCCTATCCTTTGGGGTCCGTGGGGGGACCCCAACTCCCCCACGTACCATGCCGGCTCCCCGCCTCCTGCGGGAGCCGGCATTGCTTTCCACATGGGGAGCTGCTAACATGCAGCTCCCCATGTGGAAAGCGATTTGCTTTGGATATTGGAAGCGAGAGCAGGTTTCCCTGCTCTTGCTTCCAATATCCAAAGCAGTTTGCTATGACAGGACGGAGCCGCGAGGCTCCCGTCCTGTCATAGCAAACTACAGTGTCCCGGGGGTAGGCACCCCGGGACACTGCAGGAGCCGGCCCTGGGGGGTGGCCGTCCCCAGGGCCATTACAGGCTCCAGGAGGGGGCCGCGCGGCCCCCTCCCTCCATCGACAAAGCCCAGGGAGGTGGTGGTCCCCGGGGCTCTGGGGGTCCGTAATGGACCCCCATATTGAAACTTTTAGTGCCCCGGGGAGGTGGCGGTCCCGGGCGTGTGGGGGCTCGAGCCCCCACACAGGTAATTTTTAAAAAAATAAAAAAGAAGCCCCGGGGAGGTGGCGGTCCCCGGGGCTGCGGGAGGGCCGAGAGCCCTCCTGCACCATTTATTTTTAAAGCCCCGGGGGGTGGCGGTCCCCAGGGCTTGGGGGGGCCTTAGAGGCCCCCCACATATTATAAATACCCCCCACCCGGGGGCTAATTAACAACGAAGCACGGGAGACCGCGCTTCGGTTTTTTTTTTCGGCGGGATTCGCGCACCCTAAGCGCATCACGCCGATTTTTTTTTTTTAAATGCTTTTTTCTGCCCAGGGGGTCCTTGTGGGACCCCCTGAGCAGACCTAGGAGTTCAGGGTGTTTCTACCCTGCCCCCTTGTTGCGCTTTGCGCACTTGTTTCTGTGCCTCTAATCACGGCGGGATCCGCGCACCCTAAGCGCATCCCGACGATTTTTAAAAACAAAAATGCTTTTTTCTGCCCAGGGGGTCCTTGTGGGACCCCCTGAGCAGACCTCGGGGTCAGGGTGTTTCTACCCTGCTCCCTTTTGCGCTTTGCGCACTTGTTTCTGTCCCTCGGTTCTACCGAGGGACAAAATGGCTGCCAACACTTCCTGATTTGGAGTGTTGACAGCCACTTGACAGCCAATTAGCATGCAGCTCGTGATCGGGACGGTGCGCGCAGGGTGCGCTCAGGATACGCGGACCCTACTCGGCCATAGATATATATGTGACTTTACTTTTGATTTTCTCAGGAACTGCTGAACGGATTTACACCATTTAAGCAAAAGGCACGACACTGAACCAAGGGCTACCTCTTTGCCAAATTTGGTGTAATTCCGTTCAGCAGTTCGGGCTGTAGCTGCGATGAAAGAATCCTATGGAAAAATGAATGGGGAAAACGCGTTTTGGGACCCCCCTTTTTTCTCGGCCCCCGCTTGACGTATCAACCCGAGACTTTCAGGGTAGGAGCGGAGCGGAGCGCCCCAACAAGTTGGAAGCTTTCGCGAAGATTCGGCGCAAGAGTTATTTCAAATAGAATGTCGCGGATTTCCTATGGAAAATAGGTCCTAACTATAACTATCTACTGGCGACCGCCAGTAGATAATAGCTGAACTTTAGTGCCGCTGTTCGAGTGCAACCTTACTAGCGGGCACCTTGGAGCCATTAATATATATATATATATATCCCCTGGGGGTGTTAGCCGGCCGATGACACAAGGGCTGATTCCCACTGATGGTGCCCTAGTGGGGATGCCTGCTTTTGGATCGGAGCATAGCTGTGATCCACGAGCAGGAATCTGTTAGTGAGAGGCATCGCTGAAAAGGGGAGACTCTCCCCTTTTCAACGATGCTTCCCGCAAACATTGGGAGGCATGAAAATAAATATATAACACCAGATGCAGAAGTAGCTCTTACCTGAAGCTTCTCTCCACTCTGGTAGGGGTTTGTGATATCAGTGTGCCTTGTGGCAAGGGTGTGTGAATGGGGGACACACGCACCAAAGGGGTTAAAGACAAAGGGGCTGATCTACAAGAAACTAATGCAGCGTGGTGCTGCAAGTCATTTTGCTGCACCACGCTGCGTTAGTTTCGAAGCACAGGGATGCAACATATCTACAACAATATGTCGCATCTCTGTGCTTCCCCCTGCGCTGGTGCACAAACTGCTGCCATGCGCCGGCGCAGGCACCCTTGCACCATGGTGCAAGGATGCCTGCATCATGGGGGATTGTTTTTGTGCAGGAAGGGGCACCTTCCTGCACAAAAACAATCAATTGAGGTGAATTCCTCTTTCAATGTGTGCTGTAGAATGCAGCACGCATTGAAAGAGGAAAAAAACGAGGAGAAATGAAAACATTTCTCCTCGTTGCACCTCGCTACGCCACCCTTAGGGTGGCGTAGCATTCTGACGCATTTCCAGATTTACGATTTCTCCTAAATCTGGAAATGCATCAGTGGACATGGGTGTTGCGTGGGAACACCCACAGGAACACCAATGTCATGCCCCTAACACGCAAAGTGTTGCGTGAACAGGGGCGATATTTACAAGCACAGGTTAAGTCACGCAGTTTGACTTTACCTGTTCTTGTAAATATCACTTAGCAGGGTGCGCCACCTGTGCGTCACGCAACGTGATGCACCGGCGGCGCAAGGGGCTTGTAAATCTGCCCCAAAATATGTACATCTCAACAACTATGTAACCAAGTAAGTAAATGTATATTTAGGTTTAACTTTGTTTTTATTGGCAAACCGCAATAAAGTAACATACAATTTCAGAAAATTGCACCCTGCTATTTGCCATTCGGAACCTTTTACAATCCATGGTCTTCCTTAACATGCCATAACCGGGAACCCCCAGCAGGGCTCCGACTGGGCTTACTAAAATGTCCGAAATGTCTATGTGCTGTCTGGAAACTCGCTCCAACTCGTAGGTGGCGCTGCCATTAAACAGAATAACGAAAAAACAGGCCCCCCCCCCTTCCCTCCCTCGAACTGGTGTGCTTGGGACGACTGAACTATCTATTAAAAATGACGCAAGCATAACTGTATTGCGGCAGTGTTAGACTGGGAATGCCGAGCCCATGAGGCGCAGAAGACGCAGGTATCTGGGGCATGTGATTTCATTCATCTCAGTGAACAAGAGGGAGAGCAGCGGCTGCCAGATTTCATTAAAACTCGCCATGGAGTTGGTGAGTGAGGCCTGTATGCGTTCCATCCCGAGAATGTACCATAGTCTGTGTAGCCACCCTAAGTATGTCGGTTTCACCCGTGTTCCCCAATGCGATAAGATGTTTTTGAGAGCCGCTCCCAATGCTAGCCCCATTTGTTTCCCTTTTCGGGACCGTAGTGGATATGTCAGCGGGTTAGGAAGGCCCAAGACCACATAGGACGGAAATCTCGGGATTTGCGTTTCGAATTGGCGATCCACATCATCCAGGATTGCTGACCAATAGCTCGCCAATTCTGCGCAATCCCACAATAAGTGAAATAGCGTGCCTTCCGCCCCGCACCCATGCCAGCAAGTTGGGCTACGATCAGGGTTCCTCTTATGTAGACAGACCGGCATCAAGTACCAATACATAGCAAGCTTAACTGCCGTCTCTCCGCTAGCGGTATTACGTGCAGTGTGGGTAGCGCGATAATAGATATCCGTCCACTCCTTTGCCGTGAGGTCCCTCCCCAACTCCCTCGCCCATCATCTCTGTCCAGCCGTGGGTTCTCGTGGGACGTGAGGGCGTAGCGCCTCATATAGCTCAAAAATCATTTTCTTATCCGTGGTCTTCGTGTAAAGCCATTTCTCAAATTTCGTCAACTTCCTAGAGATCTTAGGTAGCACCCCTGCATGAAGTAACCAATGCCTTAGCTGCAGATAGTGGAACCGTTCGGTCTCCGGAAGACCATATTCTGCGCGCATGTCTTGAAAGGAAAGAATCCCTCCAAATCAAAAAAGTGCCCTGCTGCCTTGCAGTCTGTCTCCCTCCACCTTGGAAACACCCTTTCGTCCGCTCCCGGGGAAAAATCCTTGTTGTCGAGGATGGGAGTTATTGGCGAAGGGAAAGAGCACAACCCTTTTTTAAGAACGACCCCGTCCCAAACCCTTAGCAATGTGTGTGTAACAGGGGAGCCCCCAAGATTGGGAGGTCTGTTCTCATGCCTAAGGAATGGGACCTTCCAAAGCGACAGCTTGGCCAGCGCCCTGTCCTGGAACAGTCATCTCTTTTCAGATTCGGATCTGCTCCATTCCACTAAATAGCGAAGCTGTGTTGCTCTAAAATACTCTAGGATATTCGGTATCCCCAACCCCCCTCATCCAGCCGTAAGTAGTCCAGCTCTTTCGTAGCCGAGGCCGAACTCCCGCCCATACAAAGTGCTGAATTGCTTGTTGCAGTTTCTGAAGAGTACCGGGAGGGGGCCAAATCGGGATTGTTTGGAAGAGGTATAAGGCTTTAGGTAGAATGGACATCTTAATTGCTGCCACTCGTCCCAGAAGGGATAGCTGGTAATGCTTCCACTGGTGCAAGTCCTGAGTCCTGAGTCCTTTGAGAGGATAATCTGGTATAATTGAGCGTTACTGTTTGGGACACCGACGGGGCCAGTTCTATGCCCAAATAGGGGACAGACGCCTTCACCTGTACACCCGCGTATGTGCTCCCACTTGAGGCGAGTGACTGACCTGTTCGGTTCAGCCATAGGATCACCGACTTCCCGACATTAACCCGGAACCCCAAGACTCGGCCGAAGGCCTCAAGCTCCTGTAGAAATACCGGAACCGACCGTGCTGATGTTTCCAGGGAGGCAATAATGTCATCCGCATAAAGACTTATTGTATGCCTCTCACCACCAAACGGAATGCCCAATATGTCAGGGTTCTCCCTGATCTTCTGAGCGAGCGGCTCAACGTAGAGGGCAAAAAGAAGAGGCAACATCGGGCACCCCTGCCGAGTTCCCCGTTGTATCTCAAATGGTCGGGATGTAACTCCATTTACTCTTATAGTCGCCGTGGGCTTGCTGTAGCAACTTGCGACCCAAGCCGAAACCTCTCACCGAGCCCAAAACGAACCAAGGTGCGATCCAAAAAGTCCCAGTCCACACGGTCGAATGCCTTCTCGGCGTCCACCGATAACAGAAGGGCATCCATATCCGTGCGGTGACCCTTATCAATAAGGTGAAATAGGCGTTTGGTATTGTCACTGCTTTGCCGGTTTTGAAGAAAACCGGACTGATCGGGTTCGATGATACCTGGCAAAGGGGCCCCAGCCTCGCTGCTAGGATGCCCGTGAACAACTTCAGGTCCACATTAAGCAGCGACACCGGCGGGTAGGATCCGCACAGGGACTTATCTTTCCTGGGCTTCGGCAGCACGACTATGGAAGCCACCAGCATGTCCGAGGAAATTGTCCCTGGGCCTGTGAATGAGTTAAAAAGTTTTGTCAGCACCGGAGCCAGCACCGTGCAGAATGTTTTATAAAACCCGGCAGAAAAACCGCCCGGTCCCAGTGACTTCTGAAGCTTAAGTCGCGAGATCGCACCTATGACCTCCTCCACACGGATGGGCGCATCTAACCCATCTGCGTGGGCTGAAGCTAGGGAGGTCATGTGTGCCCCCTCGAGATAGGCGTCGATTTGGCCGGGTGAAGG
This sequence comes from Calotriton arnoldi, assembly GCA_963921515.1. NCBI lineage: Eukaryota > Metazoa > Chordata > Amphibia > Caudata > Salamandridae > Calotriton > Calotriton arnoldi. Next base: position 11,807 of record CAWUFW010021201.1, read on the forward strand.
GGTCTCCCGGCAATAGAGCTCAGCATAGAAGGATTGAAAGACCTGAGCTATCTCCTCGACTTTGTCGACTGTGGTCCCCGCGGTCATCGTGAGTGTGTGTACCTTTGAGTGTAAGGTGCGGGCTCACAATTTGTTCGCAAGCATGTGCCCTGTCTTATCGCCTCCTATGTAGTAGGAGTGTTTAAGCCTAAGCACCGCATATTTGGCCCTATCTAGGGCGAGACCCACCAGTTGGGCTCGTGCCGCTTTCAGTTGGCGCCAGACCCTTGGTGCCCCAGTCCTGCTGTGGACCCTCTCCAATTCCAGGACCTGGGCTGTGAGCTGTTCACGTTTCGCCTTACGCTCCCTGTTTTCGGCAGAAGAAATCGCAATCAGCTCCCCCCGAACTACTGTTTTAAGAGCCCCCCATAAGGTGGACCTAGAGACCTCTGGGGAATCGTTTGTGGCGAGATAGTCTGTGATGCATTTGAGGATCTGTTCCTGCACGGCTAGTCTATGTAACATGCACTCTCTCAATCTCCACCGCCCGCCGGCCTGCGTGGCTGTGGCACCCCCAAGGTCACTTGAACCGCGTCGTGGTCAGATAAGGCCACCGGTGTTATGATAATGTCTTTCACCAAGGTGTGCACCTCTGCCGTACCCAGCAAGTGATCCAAACGGGCATACGTGTGATGTGCGTGGGAGTAGTAAGAAAATTGCGAGGTGTGGGGATGAGCTACCCTCCATAAATCTATGAGCCCCTGATCTTGGAGCCACCGCCGGCCCTCCACAGAAATTGCTCCTGTCTGAGCGTACCTATGGCTAGACCTGTCCACTGACGCATCCATGACTAAATTCAGGTCCCCTCCCACAAGCGCCCACCTCTCCTGAGACCCCAGTACCTCGGACAAGGCCGCCTGTAGGAACTTCTCCTGACCAGTGTTGGGTGCATAAAGAGATCCCACTACCAAGGGTGAAACCCCCACCCACAGCTTGTATGCTACAAGCCGGCCTCTGATGTCCGCTACTTTATCACCCACTTTCCCTGCGAAGCTTTTAGCCACCAGTATGGCCACCCCTGCCTTCTTGTCCTGGGTGGAGGAGAAAAACTGTTGGGGAAATGCTCGGGACCGCAGCCTGAACCAGTCTTTGGACAGCAGATGGGTCTCCTGTAAAAGACATACAACCGCCCCATAGCTCTCGAGATAGGACAGTATGGATTTCCGTTTGTTAGGACTATTCAGGCCGCGTACATTAAGGGTTAGAATGCGTACCTCTGAGTGTGTCATAGGGAAAAAGGGGTCGCTTTCCGCTGTATCCGCCCGTGGGCCCGCTCCTTCTGTAAACCTGCGCTTCCCCTCTCCAACCCTCCAGCTAGCCGCTATGTCGTCTACTCCTGCGTGGAACCCCCTTTAGCACACCAGTTCCCCACCCCCCCCTCCCTAGCCCCAACTGAGTTTCCCCATTCCCCCCAATGTCCAGAGCCTGCTGGGCTTAGTCGCGCGCCTCTGGTGAAAAGAGTGAACAGGGACATCCCGTGACCAAAGGGATAAAATCTCCCATCCCCCCACCCCCGGGCCCCCCCCACTGCGCTGCAGAAGTTATCAGTCCCCGCGTCATTCAAGAACTGTCATTAGACGCCGTATCCTTGAGCACCGACTCCAATGCTGCCTTCCTTTCTTGTGCCATGGCTTCGGGGTCTGGCCCCCGGGAAGCTCCTGAGGAACGTCGCCCGCTGACTCTCTGCCATCTCTCCCGTGATGGACGTTGACCAGTGGCAGGTTGATCGTCGGGGCTGGGCGGTGGCAAGCCCAGCAACTTGCGGGCCTCTTGCAGCGATCGAATCTGGTGGAGCCGGCCTTCCCATTTAAATATTATGGAAATGGATGTCCCCAGGAATATGCCACACCTTTATCGCGCAGGTGGGAGGTCACTTCTCGAAAGTCTCGCCTTTTCTGAAGGGTGATGGCTGCCAAGTCCTGATACAGTGCAATGTTGTGACCCTGGTAATGGAGCGGTTGTTTCGCCCTGGCCTCCCTTAGAATGCGCTCCTTCAGAGGGTATTCTGGCAAGAAAGCGAGGATATCTGGTGGTGGTGCCGGGGCCCTCCTATGCAGACCCACTCTATGGGCCCTATCAATGCGAATTTCCAGGTCTGCTGGTGCCCCAAGATTCTCTCGGAACAGGGTTTGCAAGTAGTGGACCATGTTTGAGCCCTCAGCGTCCGAAGGGACTCCCCGCACCCGTATGTTATTCCGCCAAGAGCGGTTTTCAAGATCCTCCGTGTGTGCCTGGAGGTCAATTTGCTGCTTCCTCAAACGGATCACCTCCTGCTGGAGTTGTGTCACCTCTTCCTCCCGAGTTTGCTCTTGGTCTTTGATCGCTGCCACACGGTCTCCCAGGGTGTCCACCTCCCGGCGGATCTCCCTCACTTCCCCCGCCACCTCGCTTTTTAGGGTTTGAAAATCGTCTCGCAGAGTATTAAATAATGTCACTAGAAAGGCACGGGTTATCGGCCCCTCCACCCCCTCCATCTCAGAGCCCGTTGGCGTGGGTTTAGTGAGCATATCTTTCAATGTGCGGTCCTTCTTTGTCCGTTGCGCCGCCATGGCGGCAGCGGGCAAGGCGAGATCTCTGCTGAGGGCACTCCCCGGTCTGGATGAAAGCCTGCTTCTAGCTCCGTGTACGCCAATGGGGGAGCACCACCGTGTCGACCCCAGTCCCCTGAGATTTGCTGCTCCGCTCCTGGATATGCCCCGAGTGAGGGACCACCACCCCCTTTCCACTGCTGCGGGGGGGCCGCGGCGCATCAGTGTATGTCCTGTGAGTCACTGTGGCCAGCGACCCTGAGAGTCCAATCTCGCAATGGTGAGGTTAAGCGTACACTGTGATGGGGTGACAACCACACCCCTAGGCATGACGGGCACCAGTCGGTCCCCCTGGCCGAAGCCCCTCAAGGGCCACTGCTCCCTCCACTTGACTGCTTATCTCTGTTCCCGGCCGCCAGGCCCCGCTCCTCCTCAGCTCCAGTCATGCATCGGTCCGGCGTGCCCTCCGGCGCCGGACCTCAGTAGTGCGCTGCAGGAGCTGGCAGCCCCGCCGCTCGAGTCACACTGTGGAACTAGAGGCCCCTATACCACCTGAGCAAACCTCAAGAGGCCTGTCACAGCTGTGTGTGGATGCCAGCCGATTCGTCTGGCCGATGCTTTCCTGCGCCACAGACGGCCTCCTCCCCTCACCGTACCACTGCTCTGCTGTCACAGGGCCACCCCAGTGCACCCCACGGCCAACCACCACTCCACCAGACAGAGCGGGCGCCAGGCGGCTCCCTGGCCGGGGCCCACTATAGGAGATCTTGCGCTCCGAAGCTGCTGAGTTCAGCCCACCCAGATATGGGTGTGAATGGCCTTATTTATCATCAGGAGCTAGAGTCTCCCCGCACCCTCAGCATAGGCGCCGTCCCATGCTCCTTACAGCCAGGCCCTGCACCGTTAAAAGATTATTCGTGTTGTGGGCCTGCATGCCCCTTGACTCGGTCCCCTGGCGGCGTGCTGCAAAGCGGCGCTGGTGCCCAGGTCGCGCTGTGACTTGCTAGGCCCCCCGGCCCCCTGAGCCGGTCCCGAGCGCGTGCTGAGATTACTAGAGGGCGCCAGCCGACGAGTCTGGCCGATGCCCCTCCGCACCGCACTTGGCCTCCCACCGCTGCCTCTCTGCCACTCTCACCGCTGAGGGGCCCTCTGATAGGGGGGCAAGTCAGTTGATGCCCTGGCCGCAGCCCGTCTTCTCCGGGTCGTCCTCTGCCGTGCCGCGCCACACGCGCTCCTCTCCGCCCACATGAGGTGCAGTGTCCGCTTGGTCTGCCGGGCTCCCGTGCTGTCACCGGCCTTCCTCTCCTGCCTCCGGAGACTCCGCCTCTACAGCCGCAGTAAGCTGCGCCGAACACCACTGCCCACCAGCATGGGGTTATCGATGGCGTCAGGCTTGGAGGCCCATCACCAGCAACGTCCCCAGCTCTCCTCAGGCTCCGTCTCGAGATGGGCCAGGCCTGGCCGCCATTTTAACGCTCCACGTTGCAGCTTGCTGCCTGAAGATTAGCCATTCATTCCGGCTCCCAGCCGCCTTGCCCCCGAGTACAAAGCTACAGCGGGGCTGGAGGTAAGATCGGCTTATGTTTCTGAGCTAGGAATGGGGTCAAAGCGCACTCTGGGGCAGAATTGGGCTCCCAGGAGCGGGGAGACGAAGGAAAACACATCTCACCCGCTCGCCATCTTAGCCCCCGTAAATGTATATTTAAACTAAAACGTATTTGCAACAGCAAATAATTAATAAAACATTCTCAACTTCTATCCCTTTACATAGACTTCCTAAAAGAAAACACTACAACTTGGAAAAGTGAAAAACTACCAGAAAACACAACAGCAAAAAGATATAAGAAAGTAAGTATACATAAATCAATAAAAAGTAATAAACTCACCTTAATAGTGACTAAACATATAACTAACAAGCTCAACCTCTACAAACTACCAACAAATTAGCATTTAAAATGAAACTAAGATTTTCTTTCATCCAACAGAAAAGAAAGCACATCCTCCACAATACCCCCAATAGAAAAGCTGCACAACACTGTGAAGCATCTAAACAGAATATACATGTAAGCATACAAAAAGAGGTAGTTGCATAACTTTACATGTGAAGAACAAACATATAAACTTTTAAAATATTGTATACATTTATACCATTACTCTACTTTCAGACACAATGACAGAGGCAGCAAAATGCACAACTTTGCAGAAAGGAAAGCAGTTACTAAATCACATGGGCTACACTTACAGCCAAGAAAGTGCATCAGCAGAGCATATAAATTGGAAATGTACCAAATATTATTCTAATGCATGCTATGGGAAGGCAAAATATGATGTTATAATTCATGTAAGAGAACACAGTCACACCCAAAATGTGACAGAAAAAGAAGTAAGGAAGGTATTGCAGGACATAAAAGAGGCATGCACAAGCTCCCAGGGATCCACTACCAAAATCCTTAAAGGTATACCGCCTAAAAGTCCCAAAACACATCACAGGCCAATTACCACCTATACCCACTTTAATATGTTTAATTGCGTGAACTCAAAAAGCGACCAGTGATACTCCTCCTGCCCCTAGAAAGTACAATGACAAAGACATATCTGAACATTTAACTTTGACACATAATGAGGGGAAAGCTAAGTGAGTGGACACTTTTTGGTAACGTCACGAGAGACGTGAGAGGTGGAGCCTGAGAAGGTGCAAGAAAGCTGAGGCGAGCGGTCAGCGTTTCTCATGCAGCCTGAAACCCTTCCAAAATGCCACCTGAGACCTGTACCCATACCCCCTCACGGGTTGGTAGGTAGTGCCGCCGTCACCGCTGCTGACCACGAAAGTTCAGCGGGTCGAGGACTAAGACCTATGCGGCCGCCGATAGTTGGCAGCCGCAGAGTGAGAGATATAGGCGGTCCGCGGAGGCAGCCCACTAGGTTCAGGTGTGGGTGTGGGTGTGGTCTGCGGTCTCGTCGCGGGTCCCACTCGTCCCTCCGCCTAGCCCATGGCAGGAGCAAAAAGATACCTCCAACCAGCAAAGAAACCAGCAACTGAAACAAAAAATAAATAAAGGGAAAGTAATAGTCCAGCCAGAGATTTAGCGCAAACTTCAGAGGTCTCCTCAACTATAGTTTTAACTACATTTCCTGTCACATTGCTGCAACATTCCTGCTACATCAGCCACATCTCTGTAGAACCCCAGTCTTCGGCGCACCGGCCCTGTTACAGAAGTTCCACAGTTTCAGCTGCGCTTCAGCTACATCAGCTATATCAGCTATATCAGCCATGGCACCGCAATACTCTAAGATATGCTGTGGTAGTAAGGACCTCACAGATATTGTAGAGTCGGAGGTAAGAAGGCCTTCATATTATGTGTCTCTCTTCGCACTGGGAGTCTTTTAGATATGTACTGCCACCAGACTGCCACTAGGCTGTTGTGAAAACCGTGAAACCGTGTAAGTAAAAAGAGCCCTTGCAAGACGGCAGAGGAGAATTGGCCTATTGAGCAGAGAGTTTTCCATTCGATTCAAACCAGAGAGACTGAGCCTGAGAGCAGGAGTGGATGAACTCCATTCGTGACTCCGCTCAATTGTTTATTTGATGTAATCTTGTGGACTTTCAGGACTCACTTGGCCTAGAGTGCGCTGTTCAGAGTAGACCAGCAGACCAGCGGAGTTAGTTCCACGGCAGCGCGCAACACCAAGTTTGAGCCTGGGCAGGTTGAATTAGGACTAGCCAGCATAATCAACATAATCAGCATAACCAGCAGTGCTCAACGAGTCAGCCAGCTCTTGAGTTGTGGTATTCTTGGTTTCGCAAAGCCCACAAACTAAAATCACTTGCTAGTGATGCCCTCCAGGTGCCTGCGTTCAGGGTGCACTACTGCTCCCTCTGGATCCCTCGCAGGGTTGCCAGGGTCCCATCCAGGGCCAGCTAATCGTGCCTTTGATCACACTAGTCATCTTAAGTTACTTAAGACCATCAGGCGAAGGAAATCCCGTGGTCACCTCTCACACCTGAAATCCTATCCCTCCGAGATCTCGATGTTCACGAAGGGCATGAGGAGTTCACTAAGGGGCATAGCAGCAAATGATAAGGCCCAGGGAGTAGGCACCAGTGTAGTTCGTGAGGTCAAGGTGGGTGCTTGCCCTGCTCTTTCTGAGCTGACAGTCCCACTTTTCTCTAAGTTTTTCCATCAGAACACTGGCGGAGCAACCTCAATATCTCCATTAACACAGGCCGCAGATGGAACTGTTCTACCGGTAGTGGCGGAAGACACTGAGATGGAGATGGATATGCCTGTGGAAAATGTTGAGGCTCAATCTGAAATAAATTCCGCCGGAAAGGAATTGTCTTAACTGTCAGGGCCGGTATCCTTGATTGGTAAATCTAGCCCCTTGAGCAACACTGAGCGTTGTTCCGGTCATCTCTCCCACTAAAATGACGCAGCAAATGTCACAGACTGTAGACTGTAGCTTTGAATTCGGGTATTTGGAGGATTACACCTTGCCGCATATTGCCATACCGTTGGAAAAAACCAAACTCTTGGAGGCCAGTTTGAAAACGCCAATCACCAGGGAGCTGTAGCAGAGACTCTCATCGGTTACTCACGCTAGTTGCCCTCTTATGCCAACCCTGTACAGTAGCACCCCCTCTAGTGTGTCTCATGTGCACTCATTAGATTTGTCTAATCTGGAGGCGTCAGAAGCGTCGCCAGATAATGGGGTTCACGATTTTATGCAAGTATTAAATGCAGAGGATAATAGATTGGGGGGGGAGTAATCTCAAGATATTTTATGTTTTAGAGAGGATTCTCTTCACAATTTTATCTTTTTGGAGAAAACCACTATGAACTCTGATCATATACTGGATGTCCTGTCACCAATTCTAATGGGGGTTCAGAAGCTCAGCTCTGTTAATCTCAGTATAAGTAAGCTTGAAAAGGGCATTGAAGTAAAAACCCAGGCATGCCAGACGCATTTAGAGATGTCTAGCTTGGGAATCCAGGCTGAGGTTCAGGAAGATAGGGGGGGCCCATTGCTCCCCGTTTAGAGGTAATCCCTTGGTAAGCTCTGACCCTGAAAAACAATGCATAGGGGATAGTTGGTACATCAGTCCAGGGGGTAACACGAACGTAATCGCACCTATGAACCCATTACAGGTGTACCCTATTTTTAAAAAAGGGAACACAAACATACCTTGCACTACTGAATCATTATCCAACCCCCGCCACGTTAAACAGTCCATTGAGAGTTCAGACGCTGTTCTCCCTGGGGAGGTTGCCCCTCCGAAAAAAAAGTAATGGACTAAAAGGTCAGAGGGTGAAGAAGAACAGGATTCAACGCATTCCAAAATGGAAGCACAAAAAATTGCGGTTTGTATATTGTTGTGCGGCAAAGCCTTCAACTAAAGGTCATGCTAGTGGTGGCCTAGCCATCTTACTCAGCTGCACCATAAATTGGAATCCTGTGGTTTTTCTCCATCCTTTCAAGCTTTGCATGGGTGTGAAACTTAGGTTAGGTAAAGGTATGCGAGGTCAGACTGCATCACTTTTTTTGTTAAATGTATTCATACCACCAGGGAGAGCATCAGACTCACTTGTTGAATCGATTTTTTCCTTTGTGCATTAGACAAGTATCTCCGAAGAGTGCACCTCGATATTGATGGTGGGTGATTTTAACGCTAAAATCTCGAACTTTTCCTATATGGCTTTTCTTATCCTGAGTTGGAGGACGTATAGTCCATCCCTAAATCCTTATTGCCCGGCCATATTAGATCAGATAGGCGGGGTTTGTCTTTCTTGAATAATCTGGGAATGTGTGATTTTGTGCTGTTGAATGGCAGATTCCCAGATGATTCTCCTGCCTCTTTCATCTTTCAGGGCCCACCTGGGCACTCACTGATCGACTATATGGTGGTCTCCTGCCAATTCATTGGTGCTTGCACGCAATTTAAGGTACTGCCTAAAACTTGAGCGATCATGGAGTTCTATTAGTAGATGTTAACATGGAACTCGAGTTGCTGGAACCCTGGAATCGAAGTGATGAAAGCATTCTATATAACCGAATTAACTGACATACTTTTTGGTCTAGTAAAAACCTCCTATGTTTTAGGAGAATTATTGAAAATGCGTATCCTTGCCCTAGTCAGGAAAATCCCATTTTCAGGTTTGAGAGGATATTGGTCCTAATTAGATTGTGCGGAAGCAAAGAGCAATTCAGCAGCACTAATCCTTTAGTGCCTAAACCATGGGAGATAAAAAAAACTAAATCGTCAGATTAATGCCCTGATAAGGGAACAATTTAAGCAGTCTTCAATGTCTAGACAAAGGGAAATTAATAGATTAAAACATGCAAGAAAAAGAAAATTGATATTGGAGCGCAGAGGGGTGGAAGATGCAAATTGGATATAATTAAGAAAGGTTGCACAGTCCGGTGATACTTGTAAATATTGGGCTTTAATAGCCAAATTTTGTGATGGCAGATCTAAGGCAAAACCCATTTTGATATATGATGAAGAATGGACCATATACATTTCCCAGTTATATGGTCAAAATCCCTCGGCTGGGTGGAGTTTAGACTTGGTCATTGACTCCTCGGTGGGGAGCGAATATGGCGCCCCCTTGTGTAATGAAATAGAGAGTTATATTAAAGGGGCAAGGTACGCAGGTGCGATGGGTCCTGACGACGTCCAATAGCTATAGTTAAACAGGACAGCGCAGCATGGGCACAATTCTTCTGTCTGATTTTTTCTTACTGCTATATACATGGGGCCATTCCGTCGTCCTGGAAGGGTAGTATTGTGGTCCCATTATATAAAAAGGGACCAAAAAATTCCCCTGCAAGCCTTAGACAGATCGCACTATTGGATGTGACCAGAAAACTGTTTGCCAAGAGCATACTCATCCACCTTCAAGACTGGGCCTTTGGAAACGGTATTGTCCCCATAGAGCAAGCCGGGTTCCGCAAACATAGTGGTACCCTCGATAATATTACCGCCCTCCAAGCGGTAATTGAAAAATACCCAATGAGCAGGGGTATGCCGTCATATGCGGCCTTTATAGATTTCTCCATGGCTTTCGACCGGGTTGACCCGGGGACACTGTGGAGAAAATTTACCGCTATGGGGATACCCATGAACCTACTTAGATTAATCATTGCATTGCATTCCTCCACTTGGACTCAGGTCCTACTGGGTGGAACTCAGGGCCTGTCAAGAAAAATAACCGATTGACGCAAGGCTGCCTACTGGCCCCTCTTCTCTTTTCTCTTTATATTAATGATTTGCCGAGTAGGGTAGGGCTTTGTAAAGGGGACCCCCCAAAACTAGGAACTATTAAGTTGAGCTGCCTGCTATATGCTGATAACGCCATTTTATTAGACTTAACTCCAATTGGACTCCAAAGACGACTCACCGAGTTAGCAAGTTATTCAGAAGATTACTGTTTAAAAATAAATATTTCAAAAAGTAAAATTATGTTTTTAAGATATCGGGGATGCCGAGTCAGGAAAAATATGCACTGGTTCTTGGGGAATGATAAACTTGCCGTGGTGAAGGTATATCCATACTTAGGGAGAATTTTTACAAGTACGTGCTCCAGTAGCGATCATATTGACCAATGCAGATGCAAGGCAATCTCTCAGGCCTCCGCAATTAGCAGACTCTATAAGCATTGCGGGAAAAGACACTTTGCACATGTTTTATCAGTTTACAAAATTAAAATACCTCCAGCGTTGAGTAATGCATGTGAAACAGTAGACGAACAATAGACGAACAACACTGGGAGAATTTTGAGAGGGGCGTATCTGGCGCCAAATGTGTAATCTAAATCGTGCAGCACCCATAGCGGCGATTCAGCTAGAATTTGGGTTTGCTTTCCACTTACGTGTTCTCTATGGCTGCGTGCTTAAGATGGAGCAATACACTATTGAACAGTTTTGAGAACCCTTTACAGGTAGCAATGTGTGAGGACATTTTTGACACCTTGAAGGGAAAAAGTGTTCTTTTTAGAAATTATCAGAAAGCAGTAAATTTGTTCGATCTTGAAATCATCTGAATGGGTGCTCTCCCCAAACAAGTTTTGAAAACCAGAATTAAAAAAACTATTTATGACTTATCTCGTAAAAGAGATACAGTACTGTGCACAGAGCATCGCAATAATGACCTTATAGTGGGGAGTAGTATTTATAAAAAGCCACAACCTTACGTTATATGGAATCTCCAAAACGGAGTGCGCAGAGTAATCCTGTTACTCCAGCTGAATTTACTTCCCTTAAGAATAGTAACAGGGGCTTGGGAATGTCTTCCAAGGCAGGAAAGACTTTGTCACCTATGTGGTACTGGTGTACAGGACTTAAATCACGTCCTATTTGTTTGTCCCCTATTACAACCTTTACGACGTAGATATTTGAGACCTTTTTTTCTAAAGTACAATATTGTTACCGCAGAGGATGCCCGTAACTATCTTCCGCCCCCCTCCGAACTTGTCTGTTTTAAAACTTTTAGCTTTTTTAAACAATTTCTAAATATATTCTAGAGAGGTAACCGGTTGCCCCGTTTAGCCATAGTAGGCCAGATAGGCACCACTTAGAGCTAAACTTAATGAATTTTATAAGTAATACTTTTGGGTAGCTTTTATTAGCAGGTTGTAGTTGTTAAAGTGTTATTGTATTAATATGTTTGTTACTATCTATGTTATGGTCGCATTTTAAAAGGGCCTTTTGATATTGGGGCTACAGTTGCGTGCCTTTACTTTTATCTCCTTATATGCTGCTACAAATAGCGTTATGTACAATTGAATATGTATCATTCCGAGATTTTGATATTTGAGCACTTGCACTTTTTTATTTCCCTTGATGCTGCTAGTTATTGTGTACAGTATATTGAATTATAGAATTTTGAATTAATTGTATTATTACAAACATATTTTTTAGCAATCATCGTAAAAGCACAGTTGAAGTCATCTAAGGATCCAAGGGTTTAACTTGTTTTGTCCAGCCCCTGCAAGCTTTGTATTTGAAAGGACTCTGAAATTGATTTTTTGCTTACATTGCTCTTCTCTGTGTAATTAACACGCACTTATGATTTTTTGATCATTTTACGAAAACAGAGTTTCTTTTTTTTAAGTGTTGGTTGAGTTGATAATTTGGATATATGTTTTTATGTGGAACTCTTCGGAGTTCCAAATCATATTAAATAAATTGGAGAATTGGACTCGTAATGAGGAACCTTTCCTTTTACATGATAACCTAAACAATGAGAATCAAATCTTAATATTCTCTACAGCAAATAACTTATTGAAACTAAGACATGGTCAAACCTGGATGATAGATGGGACCTTTCAAATGTGTCCCAAACCATTCACTCAGATTTACACCATACATGGTAAAATGTCCCTTTTATATATGCCCTACTACCAAATAAACAAAGTGTCACTTATTACGGCCTCGTAAACCACATTAAACATAAAGAAATAACTACTGCCCCCAAAAATAATCATGAACTTTGAGCAAGCCATGATTCAAACCATTTTAAAAATGTACCCCCACATAACCATACAATGCTATTACTATCATTTCAGTCAAAGCATATGAAGACATCTCCAACAATCTGTACTAAGTGTAGAATATTCTATGAACAGTCAATTTGCCTTTGAATTACAAAAAATGATAACACTAGCCTATGTCCCTGTCATATAAGTAGCTAACCACTACAATTTACTAATAGAAAGCCCTTTCTACCAACAAAATGAAAACAAACTATGGCCATCATGGACTATTTCGAAGACAATTGGGTTGGCAGACACAGATGCCAACCCTAATTCCAAATAACATGGTGGAATGTCTGTGACAGCACCTTCTCCCAGGAAGCCATTCCGCCCATTGCTTACTATTGGCTTTGTGGTTTTTAATTACATTTTCTGGCTTTCTATTTGCAGAACCTATTTGATTTATGCTGTCCAGCTTGAGCTTGACCCTTCCGTTGTCCAAATCTTGTTTACTGTATTCTTCCAGGAACTCGCTTTCTGTAAATAAGCCTTTAAATCTTGTTCTTCTCTTGTCCATCCAAAGACAGGGGTCAAATGTCATGCACTGTCTTCCGAGAGAGTTTGATGTTTAGTTTTCTTTCTCTGACTTCAAAGTGAGATCATTTATGTGACAATTGTAAGAGAAGCACACAAAAAATGAACTGTGCTGTTGTTTGAGGATATATCGGAATTAGCACAAATGAAGCCCATTTAATTGTAATTCTGAAGTGAGGTGGAAACAAATATTTGAATACGATCAAAACATATCAATACACTAGGTGATGACATTTGCACATATTATACTTTGTGTGAAGTCAAACCATATTTCAATTGGAATTGTCTTGGCTGTAATGGCGATGCGCTAGCACACCATGCATACTCCACACTACGCCACTCCACTCTATGCCACCACACTCCCTTCTATGACACTCACCTCCACTCTACAATATGCCACTACACTCTACGTCCCTCCACTCTAAGACACACTGCAACATGCCACTTGACTCCACGCCACTTCAATCTGCACCATTCACTCCATGATTCCATACGCCACTCCACTCTATGCCCCTCCACTCTACACCCCTCCACACCACTTACCCCGCTCTACTCTACCCAACTTCATTCTACCCCATTCCGCTCCAATCTATCCCACTCGAGTCCAATGTACCCCACCCCACTTCGCTACAATTGACCCCACTCCACTCCAAACTACCCCACCCTCCATCTAACCAAATCAACCCACCCCAATCTACCCCGCTCCACTCTAATCTATCCATCCAGGCCACTCGAATGCACCCTGTTGGACTTGGCCCTTTTTGCAGGGTCATCCCAGAATTTGTTGCCTTCCTCCTGTTTTTTTTCTGACCTGTTGTTGATGGTTTTATGACTCTGGGCTGCTGATCAGTGCTAAAGTGCACATGCTCTCCCTGTAAATTGTTGTTATGGATTGATGTTTCCATGATTGGCTGATTTAATTTACTAGTCAGACCCTAGTACAGTGCACTGTGTGTGCCCTGGGCCTGTAAATCAAATGCTGCTAGTGGGCTTGCAGCACTGATTGTGCCACCCACAGAAGCAGCCTGTAAAATGTAACTCTGGCCTGCCATTGCAGAGCCTGTGTGCAGTCTAGTACTGCCATGTCGACTTGGCAAGTGCACCCACTTGCCAGTCCCTAAACCTTCCCTTTTCTACATATTAGTCACCCCTAAGGTAGGCCCGAGATACCCCTGTGGGCAGGGTGCATTGTATGTGAAAGGCAGGACATGCCCTTGTGTGTGTGGCATGTCCTGATAGTGAATTACTGCCAATTTCGTTTTTCACTATTGCAAGGCTGCCTGTTCCCATAGGAGAGAATGGGGAGTTTGTTTATAACATCTTATAAACATAACTACCCCTGGGAACGAGGTAGAAAAATAAAGTTGAGTATGCCTGAACTCAGCATGTTAAAATGCATCTTTTAGTGAGGGTGATTTTTACATTCTGTGTTTGAAAATACCACTTTTAGAAAGTAGGTATTTTCTTGCTTAACCATCCAGTGTGCCTCTGCTAGGTTTGTGTATTGCATGTCTGGCGTTTGGATGACAGGGGCTGGAGAGGGGCAGTGGCTCCAGAGAGCTGAGGAGGAGTACTGCCCCTGTGCTGTTTGCTGTCTGGGGTTGGCCTGCAGTGGCTACTTGCTGCAAGGGCTTGAAACTGAGCTTGCCTCTTGTTCTGACGTCTCAGGGACACAAAGACTTCACCAGCAGCTCCCCTGAACTTCCTTGCTGGGAGTTCTGACCGGCAAAGAGGTGCCTGCTGTTGTTTTGGACCTCTAGAGACTGTTTCCGCTGGTGTTAGACTTGGCTCTTTTTGCAGGGTCATCCCTGAACTTTTTGCCTTCATCCTGGTATTTCTTCTGACCTGGTGTTGGTGGTTTTAGGACTCTGGGCACATTAACACTGCTGTCCAGTGTAAAGTAAACGTGGTAAGATTGGTCTACACCTGTTTGGCTAATTTAATTTACCTATCAGTCCCCAGTAATGTGGTATCTCATATAACCGGGGCCAGTAAATTAAATGCTACTGGTGGGCTTGCAGCGCTGATTGCGCCACCCACCAAAGTAGCCTTTTAAACCTGTCTTAGGCCTCTGCCATTGCAGGGCCTGCGTGTGCAGTTTACTGCCGCTGTGACGTGGCACATAAAGTGGGTGGGTGCCACGTCTGTGACTACCCTTTTACCACATATCAGTCACCCCTAAGGTAGGCCCTAGCTAGCCCTCTGGGCAGGGTGCATTGTAGGTAAAAGGTAGGACATGTGCCTTAACTGTGTGGCATGTCCTGGTAGTGAAAATCAGCTATTTTGGTTTCTCACTGCTGTGAGGCTGCCCTCTCATAGGAATGCATTGGGGATTCCCTGATAAGTGCTTCAGTGGTAATTCCTGATATGAGAGGAGTAGCGTGATCAAGTTTGGTATGTTTGGAAGAGTGGTGATAAATGCTGAGTGGTGTGTGCAGATTTATTGTCACTATTTTAGAAATGCCACTTTTAGAAGTGGGCATTTCTATGTGCTATGTATCTTTGTGCCTGCCTGTTGTGTATTGCATGTCTGGCTCTGGAGTGAGAGACTGGGGAGGTGCAGTGGCTCCAGAGGGGCTGGGTGAGTCAACACTAGGCTAGCGCTAGGCCTTTAGCCATGCTGAACAGAAGTCACACTGGTGTACAACATGGCTAAAACACATTGCAAAAGCCCAATACCACTTGCATAGACGAGACCTATTGGCTATGCTAATGCTTGTGTTACAATAGTGACGGGATATTATGCTTTTGTCATTTGTCATGCTGTCTGTCAAGCTTTTACATACATTCAGCTGAACTTAAAAGAACAGCTTTTAATTTTTTTCGAAAGACCAGTTGTTTGTTGTTAAAGCTCGAATTACTCTTACTGGACTTCATGTCTCACATATGCTCTTGCCAGCCTCTTTTCACTTTATGCCCGTGTTCCAGAGAACCCATGGCACTCGTAATATGTGCCATACCAATTGAAGAAGTAATCTATTTATAAAATACTCAAATCACACTCCCAAGAGTATCCTCCTGCTGTGCTAACTCCACCTCCTTATGCAGATGGCACCCACAACATGCTCCCCAGTGATGATGTCTCCGATCGGTGTCTTGCCTGCTTTCGGTTCACCGAATGTGCACTTTCACCCAAAACACATTTTGCTGTTGTGGAGAATAAGCCCTGTACGTCCTTCTTCCCTGCCGCCAGCAACCTCGGCAAGCATTTTATAACGTGAATGAGAACTGCATATTTTCCTTCCAGAAACCTTGTTGGTGCAATATTTGTGTAATCAAATTTTCAGGAAAAAATGGAGAGCAAGAAACCATAGAATGTGGCAGAAAGGAGAAAGGGACTGGAGGAGAATAATAGGAAACACAAAATAATCCTACAAAAAAATGCAAAAATTAGTTTCATGGTCTATATTTTAGAGGATCGCACAGACATTCTACTTTATTCAAAGCTGGAAAACAACCGGTGGAGTAAGAGTTTATCTAGCTTCACATTTTCCTCACAAATCTTCACCAGAAAATGTATGCAGAATTATTCTTCCACGTGTTTTAGCTCTAACAAGCAGTCTTCTGCAAGGCATGCATGTCTCCTGCAGAAATATGATATATATGTTACATAAGGAGGTATGTTGTACATATTCTTGCAGGTGTTCACATTTTCACATGGGCATCCTGGGTTGAATATCTCTGTAAACTTTATGTAATTCCTTAGACCTCTAAGCGAGTTGTGAATGGATACACCATTGCATAACACGTCTCCAATTGGGCATATTTATAAAACTAAGGGGTATATTCACAAGAACGTGTGATAACTACCGCAAGGGTAGCGTAACGCAACTTTCAATAATGCAGCCTATCGCTGGAAAATATCCCCGTGTCAACGTGGAATTCACAACAAGGCGGTACCATGCGATAGTCTGCCGAAACCGCGGACAAAGTCCGTGATACAACCACCACAATGGAGATAAAAACACAAACCACAACACCCAAAAACACGCGATGGGCCAAAGCGCGATGAGGAAACCAGCGACAAGCAGCGCCAGGCCTGCAACACACACCTGGACGGCGTCAAAAATCACCATAAAAGTAGAAAAAACACCCACACACAAACTGACCAACACCCAAGCACCATGGAGGCAGCCGGAGCAGGCGCAGAGGACGAGCGCAACCCCACAAGCACCCCGGACGACCAGCCTGGGACCTCGGGGACAGGGAAGGGCAAGGACAAGAAGACCAGGAAGACCAAGTTCAGTCCGCAGGCGAACAGGATCATAGTCACGGAGGTGATGGAACACCATCAACAACTCTTCGTCACCTCCAACGTGTCATTGGGCACCAAAAATGGAATATGGCGGGACATCGTCGACAAGGTGAATGCCGTCGGAGAGCACAAGCGGACAATTGTCGAGGTCAAGAGGCGATGGAATGACATCAAGCGGAAGACCAAGGAGAAACTCAGCGCCAACCAGAAGGCAGCAACGCATACCAGAGGCGGGGGCCCAGTGCCACAGCTGGAGCTGGATGACATGGAGGAGCTGGTGTCGACAGTCATCAGTATGGATACTGTGGCCGGAGTCGGGGGACCGGACACTGCTCGACAGGACACAACACAACCGCAACAGGGTGAGTGACCACCAGGCACTGGGGGGACGGGGGTAGATGGCCACAATGGCACACATGCACAAGCAAGCAGGGCACAGTGCACACCCACAATGACCCTGGGTCCTCGCCCAGCCCCACAGACTGTCACAATGTACAATGCCATGCTGTCTGAATGTCAATCTGTACCATGCGGCTACACACATGTGGACACATTGTAATACACCATCTCCCCTTCACATCGCAGGGGCATCGTCAACACCTCCTGCAGAGCAGTCACAGCCACTCTTCAGTGATGACGAGGAGGAGGACAACACCAGCATCGACACCCAAACCATCCAAGACATCATTGACCTCATCCACCAGCAACCTCCAGGATCAGGGCAGCCCAGCTACATCGATGAGACCCCACCCACCACCCAAAACACCCAGCAGGAGGCACCCACAGCCCCGGCACTCTCCCAAGACCCCCCAGGAACAACACATGGCCTTCCAACGCCGTGTGCTGGAGGGCCAGAGGGAGACGGCCGAGCAGGTGCGGGTGGGGTTCGACCTCATGGCTACCAAACTGGACGCCATCCTTGGGTGTCTATGTCCACCCCATGGTCTCCAACGAGCCCTGACTGACATCGCTGGAGTCATGACGTGGAGGGAGGAATACCTGTCCGCTCAGAGTGGCCCCAGCGATGCCAGCCGTGAGCTGGCACACATGCGGAGGCCCATGGAGGAGATGGTGCAGATGGAGGCAGAAAGGATGGCAGCCACCGCTGCACATCAGCGAAATGTAGCTGGGATCTACCAGGCCCTGCATGTCTTTATCATGGCATTGCTGCCACAAGGCGTGGCGATGATGAATGCTGCTGCCCCCACACCATCCACATCTCCGCCCCCTGGTGTGTCAGTGCCTCCCAGTGCGGCAGGCATATCCACTCAGGCACCTGATGTGTCACTGCCAGTGCCGCAGCAGGTACTGCAACACCCACAGGTGGGGCAGAGCACACATCCGGGGATGAGGACGTGGATGGGATTGAGATCAGAAGGAGGTACTAGCATTCATGTCCGCCACCTTGCCTGTTTCTGCTTGGTCTCAAGACCTACCACTGACCCCCGATACACTCTGATGCACTCACCTTGGACAGCGACATGGACTGCTTGATGACCATTGACACGGCAGACAGACTGCGGACTGTACCCTTCCCCTTCCGCAGTACAGGTCATCCCCGGATGTACACTGGCTGGCCCTCCACGGGCCCATATTGTGACAGTGCCTTCCCATGCATCAATGATGTTCATCCTGTGGGCTGCCAGTCAGAGGGTGCGACATTGTATTTTGTGTACCGGGTCCCGTGAACACTACAACAGGGACACACGCATCAGTCACCTCCTTGTCCGGACATGGACTGGACCATGCCCAGATCCCACGAGTCATTGTTGCAAGCCCTGCGCTGGTCCGGCGTACGGCATGCCAGACCACTCTGCTTACGCCCCGAGGGGGGGCTCTCATTGCTACCCGTCGCAGCCGTACTCGCTGGTGGTGTGCAGGTCACTGGTCTAGTTGTCAGCATGTCACAGCCACTCCCTGAGGGCAGGTTTTCACACACACCACACCCATCCGGCACAGGCGTCACAGGCCATGTGACTCCGCCAATTTAAGGGGCCAACGACGTCACATTCCCTTCTTCCGGTGGTGACTGGTTGACGGACGCTCCACGGTTCGTACTGATATAGGGCCCATGAGTTGTTGCGCACAGGGTTAGTGGCATCTGAGGCCTTGAGTATGGCACGGGCCTACCACCACATGGCGCAGACTGGGGTTGCACAGGGTTAGTGGCATCCGAGGCCTTGCGGACGGCACAGGCACCCCGCCAAGGGACGGTGTCTTTGGGTGCACTGAGTCAGTGGCACCTTGAGCTGCTGAGCGGGTGTGCAGTCTGCGATGGTGCCGGGTGCACTGGTATGTCCTCTGCCATGGAGTAATCAAGACCCAGCACCAAACGTGAGACCTGGTGGCCTGCGGAGCGGGGCTGCATGATGTGGAGGGTGCCATGTCCACGGGCCCCGGGCTTGTTGCTTGCAGCGGCACATGGTGGGACCTCCTGTCTACGCGCCGGAGGCGGAAGGTGAGCATTGAGGCCTGTGTGTGCATGGGCGGGCATGCTCCGATGGGCGGCGGGAGGTGTTGGGGTGCCTCTGCCTGGGTGTGCATGGGCGGGCAGGCGATGTTGTCTTGTGCAAGTGTGTGTACTGTGCCAGTCATGTATCTGGGCTCTGTTTCAGCTGACGGCTCTGACTCAGATGTGACCTGGTGTCCTGCTATGCATTCCGGCACGTGGTTGGGGACACACCGGTGGCAGCAGGTGAGTAGTGTGGCCTGGGTGCGCAGGGGCGGCACGTACTCTCTCTCTCTCTCTCTTCTTCTCTCTCTCCTCTTCTCTCTCTCTGTCCTCTGATGTGCGCAGGACACACATTCTCATCATGTTTTTTGTCTTACAGGCTGTGACATACGTATTGTCCGGAGGGGAGCGGCCATGTGTCTTCATTTCATTTCGTTGTTCATTTTAATAAAGTTTCATTTGTTGCTTCGAAAGTGAATGTGTGCTGCTCATTTCTGTGACGACACATCCATGTCACCAGTTGTGATTGTGCGGCATCAAGCGGAATATTTTGTACATGTTTAGGTGTGGCTGATGTGGCATGTCTTTGGTCGGGGGGGGCTGCCAGGGAGGGGTGGTCCTGGGGGTGGTGGCTGTGGGTGTTGAGGCCCTCTTGGGTGTCTGGCCCGCATGATGGGTGGCTCCATGGCATCTGTTGCCCATCCGATGTAGCCCTGGGCTGTGCTCCCTTTTGTGGTGTAGGCTGTGGTCGGACTTTACACCAGGTCAGAGCAGGTGTAGATTTCCTGGTGCTAACGCGCTTTATCGCCTGTTTTGTGTTTTTATCGTGGATGTGACTGGTCGTTGTGAATGTTGAGGTGTGCTGTTGTCTCAACTTTTGTCACGGGAACGCCCACTCTGCATCTCATTAGCGATATTTGCGGGGGGCCTCTGTGGCGATGTTTTTTGCGGCTGCTATCGCGGGTAAACTGGTGCTTTGGGCTGTTAACACCGGCTTGTGAATGGGGAGGTACATTTATCACGACTTTGGCTGCGATAAAGTGCCGTTAATTCAGCAATGGCTCCTTGTGAATATGCCCCTAAGTGCTTAATTATGAGTATGGCGTTCAGAGGACCACCAGACTCGTGGTGATGTGGCATTGGCGGTCCAGGCACCGCCGCACCAGCAGTCCGACCTCCCTATTACAACTTGGAAGGTCGGACCTTAATTGGACCACCTGCTCCGACAGGGCTATGTAATATGCAGGTGGTGCCACTGCGGCACCGGCGATGCATATTACAAGTTTCAGGACCGCCAGCAGTTTCATGGAGGTCTGTTCTCCATGAAAAAGCTGGTGGTGCTGAAACAAAGGGGGCCCTACAGGGCCCCCTGTGCCTCCTTAGCCTGGGGATGCATGCAGGGGGTCACAACATGTGCCCTCTTGTGTGCATGCACCCAGGTTCCTGAATGGCATGGGCTTTCGAGTCCATGCCATGCAGGAACCCTGTGTGTCATTTCCATTGGGGTGCCTCTTTCAAAGGCACTGCTGCCTTTGAAAGACGCACCACAGCAGGACCTCCACGCCTCCTGCCTGCCAGACCACAAAATTGGTCGTAATCTGTCGGGCTGGTGGCAGCAACCTTTAGCAGAGCGGTGGCGCACCGGTTGGCAACGCTGCACCACCGCTCTGTCAAAAGTCATAATTAGACCTTAAGAGTTTTGGTATGGATACTTAGATTGCACACTTCAGCAGAAAAAGTTTTCCAAAAACTGTCCTACCTCAAATAAAAAACAGAGCAGCAGTTTATGCAGACGTTGTCACATATAGGTCCTGAGTACAGCAATAACCTGTAATTCCTAAACGCCCTACACAAAGGGTCATATAGCATTGGCAAATAAGCAGGGCAAATCCATTTGCAACATTTTCTGGCACATGCATCAAGCTAGGATTTTGCGAGTCCTTAATAGCGAATATTAAGGATTCGCAATTAAGGATTCGCAAAATCCTATGCATGTAGGAATCGCTATAATAATTGCGATTCCTTCACATTCCTTATTTGCGACTCGCAAATTGCGAGTCGCAAATAAGGAATGGCTTCCCATTCATTCCTATGGGCCTACAGGCCCATAGGAATGAATGGGAAATTGTGAGCGCTATTTGCGAGTACCAATAGGTACTCGCAAATTACGCATGCAATTCAAGGGTGCAGGGGTGTCAAAAGGACACCCTGTTGCACCCCTGAAATTGATCTGTGCACATATAGTTGCGCACACACATGTCCCAAGGACATGTGTGTGTGTAACCTTCAACTTTGAAAAATGCACTTTAGTGCATTTCTCAAAGTTTTGTAATTTACCATGAAGTTTAACTTCATGGTAAATTGCGCCCTAGTAGCGAAATCGCTAATTCTTTTACTTTGTTGCATTGCATTTAAGGAATCTCAATTTGCGATTCCTTAAATGCAATCGCAATTTAAGCAATCGCAAGTTTGCGATTCCTTAAATTGCGATTTTTGCATTTGGGATAATGCATCCCAAATGCAAAATACAGGTCGCAAAGGGGCAGATTCTGCGAATCTGCCCGTTTGCGACCCGATTTTCGGATGATGCATGGGGCCCTTTGTTTCTTGTGTGTAAAATTTGAAAAACAAGTTTTGTCCCGCTCCATGTTATATGATGACAAAAAAAGAGGAAACATAGTGAACTTGTGTTAAAAACAAAACATACTCATAGATCGTTACAACTGTGTACAGAGATTTTAATTTAAAAAATTTTGAGCTTTAAAATCTATGTTCTTAAACAAAATAAAACATTTATTTCGCCTTGCCTGTGCCATGAATATGGACTGCACAAATTTTGTTTGAAATTGGGAGACCGATTTATCAAAAAGTCACACAACACAACAAGACATCTTGCTGCGGTGTATAGCGTGACAGGGTGAGAGCAGAAATGCATCATATCTATTATGATATGACATAATCCTGCCCTGGTGCCTAGCACCAATACAGGCACCCCTGCACCGTGGTGCAAGGGTGCCTGCATTACTGGCAGGATTGTTTTGTGCAGGAAGAGAAACCATCCTGCACGAAGCCAAATTTGAGACATTTTTCTCCTTCTACGTGTGCACACGTAAAAAGAGAAACTAATGAGGAGAAATACATATATTTCTCCTCGTTACACTTGTTTGGAAGATGCAGCACTGTGACGCAATGGCAGGTTTACTAACCTTAGTAAATCTGGGATTGCGTCAAACTCCATGGGCGGATGCATGGGAATGTCCATGCTCCACCCATGGAATGCCTTCCTAATGCAGAGTAGCGCAAGGCAATGATTTGCACTACCTTGTGTTACCCTGGATTTACTAAGCCACACAGAGCCATACAGGGTGGCTTTGTGTGGCTGAGCAAATCCCACTAAAAGGCTTGCGTTACATTGAATCCCCTTGCATGACACAAGGTTGTCGCAAGTCGTTAGTAAAGTGCATGACACAAGGTTGTCGCAAGTCGTTAGTAAATCTGGGGGCTCATTTACAAAGGAGTCACGCCGTGCACCACAGCAAGTCACCCTGCTGCACTGCGTGACAGCAATGCACCATATTTAAGGCAATATATGGCACATTCCTGTCCTTTCCCTTCCCCTGCGCACTTTTGGCAGCCTAGCACGAATGCAGGCACCCTTGCATGCAGGATTATTTTTGTGCAGGAGAGGACACTTTCCTGCACAAAAACAATCCTGGGAGGCATATTCCTCTTTCTATGTGTGGTACAGAATGCAACACACATAAAAAGAGGAAGAAACGAGGAAAAATAGAGATATTTCTCCTTGGTACGCCTACCCTGTGTAAGAATTTGGAGCGCCAACACCCATAGAATGCCTTCCCGGGGGGTTGCATTACTCCAGATTTTTGGAGTCACTCGGAGCCACGCAAAGTGGCTTTAAAAATCTGTCTTAAGGTTTGCGTCGCACTTGCACTATGTTGCCTGGTGCAAGAGCGAAGCAAATGGCCTCATAAATAGGGCCCTTGGCCGTTAGTGCCATCTTGAACATTTGAAAAGTGGTGGAAATGTGTTTGCTCATTTCTTACTAGCTATAGAAAGCAGAAATAGTGTGAAATTGGTTTGTTCCATGTTTTGCCCTAGTGCTGAACTTTAGTGTGCAATGCATTCTATTTGCTCTATTCCTCAGTGATCATGCACAAAATCGGTGCAAGGATATAAATGTATGCAAATGGATTCTGACCTTGTATTCATTCTGTTACTGCGAAGAGAGCACTCACTCGCCTCTCCAGGACAGAAAACACTACAAAGAGAACAGTGCACAGAACCTTACCACATTAATTAATCAATGGAGGCATTAGTGCTTTAGAAAACACGATATACGAGTTGAAAATATAAAATATAATGACATTACAAAGAACTTTATGATTGTATTAAAATGCTCTACAAACGTGTGTCACAAGCCATAAAGTGATGATGTGTGGTCCAATTGGGAAGTCAATAGAGTTCAGAACAGCCAACTCGTAAATAGCAGTTTTTTCTGTTTCATTGAAGAACTGCACAAATGTTCCAGATATTATAGGAAAAAACACATACTGAGGCCAAAGTAGCAATTACTATAACTCAAATCGAAGAAAAAGCAAAATGAATATAAGACACGACATTGGAATCAATGGTGCATCGCAGTATGGTACTTGGTGTGCACTTTTTTCGTGCTGAGCAAGAAATTCCTAAAGGCACAGCAGCGTTTTGCCACTCTTTGCCGCTTCACTTCAGGAGCACTTTTAAAAGCCAAAGCAGATGCAAGGAATGAAACAGTATAAAGGAAACAGCAAGTAGTTTCAAAGCAGAGGTTCAAGAACTGACAAAGAATGAAGGTAGGACCCAATGTACCAAACACAGGGCGATATTTGCAAAAGAAAATGTCAGAGCGCGGTGTTACTCCAAAATTGCTAACGCCGCGATCCAACATTTTTAAAATACAGGGATGCGCTGTATTCACAAAAATACGGTGCACCCCTGCATTTCCCCTAGCGCTGGTGCTAAAAAAACTGTCTAGCGCCAATGTAGGCACCCTTATGCCATGTTGCAAGGGTGCCTGAGCTGCAGCAGTGATTGTTTAGGTGCAGGAAGGGACACCTTCCTGCACATAAACAATCTTTACAGGTGATTTGCTGTTTCTATGTGTGCTGCAGAATTCAGCACACATTGAAAGAGCAAAATATGAGGAGAAATTAAAAAATTCTTCTCGTATCGCCTGTTTAAGACCAGGCATTTCCTGGTTTTATTTTTGGCGCTGCCCCCTATCTTGTAAATATGCAGCAGCGTCAAAAAGCAATGGGCGTTGCAGCGGAACACCCACAGCAACACCCATTGCCCATCCCTTTGCCGCAGCAGACTGCTGCAGTAAGGGGCATATTTACAAGGTGGCGTTAAGCCATGATAAGTGGCTTAACGCCACCTTGTAAATATCGGGTTGAGAGCAGCACCACTGGAGCATCAGAAAAAGTGACGCTCCAGTTGCATTAGGAGCTTGTAAATATTTCCCGCAGTTGTCCCTTCCTGCACATAAACAATGCATAATGGCGATTTGTTACTTCTATGTGTGCTGCCGAATGCAGCACACATAAAAGTAGTGAGTCGTCATTATTTATTGATTGTTTATGGGCAGGAAGGGTCACCTTCCTGCACATAGTCAATCATTAACAGCGCTTTGCTCTTTCTATGTGTGCTGTAGACTGCAGCACATAGAAAAAGCAAAACAAGAAGAAATAAAAGTATTTCTCCTCATTTTACCATTCTAACATCTGCTCTTGCATGGCATCGGTTTTTGGTGCTGCCTCAGATTTACACATCCTTGTAAATCTGGGACAGTGTCAAAAAGCAATGAGTGTTGCAGTGCACGCCCCTTTCACGCTAAGTGATGTGTGTAAAGGGGCCACATTTACAAGGTGGCGTTAAGCTACAAAAAGAGGCTGAACACCACTTTGTAAATATGGAGAAGGGCAAAGCGCCACCAAAACGTTGCTAAAAGTGACGCTATCCCCTTGTAAATATACCCCCCTGTTTTAAAGCAGCGTGTGTCCATTAATGTACAATTTTTTTCTTTTTTCAAAGTTGTTGATGTCCTGGGAAGTCATCAAGGAGGCATTCATTGTCTCCTGGACCACTGTCTGCTCTGCCTGAGGACTGCCAGGAACGATTTCCTAATTGTAAGATATTGCTGGTGACATATTCTCCTTTGCCAATCTGGGGCCCTGTTATGTATTGGGCTAACTTTCCTTGTGTGCGCCCTGGGCACACCTTAGAAGAGGTGCGCCGGGTGCAAACAGGGAAAGTGCGCCCTATTACATGGAATGCACTGCCCCCAGGGCAGCCATATATTCGTGCTGCCCTGGGGCAGCGCATTCAAGTGAAATACAGAGTGGCTTTGAAGCAGCCGCTCCATGTTTTACTGTGCAGGTGGCAAGCCACCTGCTCTTTTAAAGGGGATTTAAGATCCCCTGTCCCAACCTGCAAAGGGATGTCTGGGGGTCCAAAGAACCCCTTTTCCTTCCTCCAGAGGGCTTCTCTTAGGGGGCGCACTGACAGTTCGCCACCTTTTAAATGGCGCACTGTCAGTGCACCTCCTGAGGGCTTCTTTGCATCTGCGCCTGCATCTGTAATACGGTGCGGGCGCAGAGGCAAAGGGATTCCCTCATTTGTCTGTGGCATGCACCCATGCAAATTAGGGAATGCCCCCCTGAAGATAGCGCTGGCGCTCTATGTGCGCCAGAGCTATCTGTATTACAGAAGGGGCCGCTCAAGTGTCTGCAGCTCCTTCTGTAATACCAAAGCGCCCCAGGGGCGCGCAAAGAGGAGGCTAATGCCCATGGCGCCCTTGGGGCACTTTGTGTAATACAGCCCGAGGTACTACCTTAAATTCGGGGCTAGGAACTGAAGATTGGTTAGCTACCTACATTGGGTCACAAAGCATTAATATATGCCTTTGTGGCTTGCAGATAGGAAAGAGCACACCATTTTACCCTACCCCTGTCCTATTTGTAATTTGGGCAAGGTGGCAAAATACTTTTTACCAGTCAGAAAGAATTTTGCAATCCACAGGCTTTTTGATCGCAATGCCATCTGAACGTAATGTTGTAGATTAACAAAATGAAGCAGTTTCTGGTGTGAAGAGGAATGGTGCAGAGAATTTAGCTTAGAATAGAGTCACAATGTATGATTTCACTTTTGACCAATTCCATCACAAAAAAGGGAAAATAAAATGAGCAAAATAACAACCTACTAATAAAATAAAATGTACATGATGCTTTAGACTTTACAAAATCTTAACTACTTGAAAGTAGTGTTGTAAGAACAGAATGGTAGATTCACAAATATATTTTCTTCATCTTTGCACATTCAGCTGGGGAGAATGTCATGTTCTGCAATTGTGCGACTGCTGGATATGAAATCATGATTGGCTTCGATATGTGTGAAACACGTCTGGCACATTTCCCCTCAATAAAAGATGATTGCACTGAGACTGATGTCTTTCCCCCTTCACATTCTAATACACTGACTTAGAGCAGTGCCGCCTGAGGCAGATATACTCCGCCTGCAATTCAATAATTTGCACCCTTCTTCCCATTTAAAAACTTCATGCTGTGGTACTAAATTGCATTCTTGTCCCTAATTTAAAGATGAAAAAGGAAGCAAAATGATTCTGTTTTAATTATTTTAGTTTAATTCACTTTTGTTAATTGTTTTCATGGACCAGACAAATAAAGTTAAATTGAATTCAAATTATGTTTAGGAAGGTAATTTACTCTGTTTCTGGAACAGACTGTTGAAGAGATGGTACTCTGAAAGAGGAGCTGATTTATAAAGACAAGTGCAACTTCTGACTCATAAATTAGGCCCATTATCTTCTTAAATTATGCTTGTTGGGGTTGTTTCATTCCGAAACAGGAGTAACTCATTACTGTCTGAGGGAACTGGCTTACATTTGTGGAATTTATGAAAAATCTCTAGCCATTGTGTGTCTTGTAAATAAAATAAAAAGTTCCAATATAATGTCATGACAAATCGTTTCTTCACTTTTTTCTAATAAATCTCTCTTCGCCCACTCCGTCTCTCCTGACAAATCATAGGTAGTTGGAACATTACATTCACTTTCTGCAGCGGTTACATCAGGACATTCCAGCTGTAAACTGAGGGGATTATTTATGCGAGCCAATCATTACTTTTGCACCACGTAAGAGATACCTGCGTGAAGCACAGCTCTCATAAAGGTTTATGAAGCCACGAAAAGTCTCCTTGAGTGGCTTTAGCCTGGCCTCATAAATCATGAGTAAGGTGATGCAGTTCAAATCACTGCGTCACGTTCTCAGCACCCGGGAGGCGTTCCATGGGTGGTACTGTGGGTTTTCCCACACAACAATCATGGAATTTGACGCTGCCCAGATTTATAAAGTGATGTAAACCTGGTAAAGGGCCAAATCCATATGCCTCCTGAGGTGAGGCATAAAGAGGAGATATTTGGTTATTTCTCCTCGTTTGTCACTCTTTTCATGTGTGCTGCAGAATTTTCATGTGCGCTGCATTCTGCAGCACACATAGAAAGGGAAAATGCCTCATAGGATTGCTTTTGTGCAGGAAGATGCCCCTTCCTGCACATAAATAATCCTACCTGCAATGGAGGCACGCTTGCAGCATGGTGCAAGGGTGCCTATGTTGGTGTAGGCTGCCAAAACGATGCCAGGAGAGGCAGAAAGGACAGGAATGCACCATATTGCTTAAATATGGTGCATTCCTGCCCTTTTACTTTGGAATACGGCAGCGCAGCAAGGTGCCTTGCTGCACTGCCCTATGCCAAAGTGAAAGAAATGAGGGCCTAAATCTGCTGGTAAGTGTGGAAAATGCACACTGGATGAGGTCAGAGATTTATACCCCATTGTTGAATTCTACTGCCTGTAAAATAAAGCATTAGGGGAATTTCCATACCAACAAAAAGAGCACATGTCATTGCCAGAAGTAAGTCTAGAAACCTGTGTTTGTGGTGTTTTACAGGTATAGATGAGAAGGGTTTTAGAATTTTAAAAAACCCAAAATGTTCATTCAAGTTGGAGAAATAATCATAGAACTTACCCTTGAACGTTTTT
Source organism: Calotriton arnoldi (assembly GCA_963921515.1). NCBI lineage: Eukaryota > Metazoa > Chordata > Amphibia > Caudata > Salamandridae > Calotriton > Calotriton arnoldi. Next base: position 40,267 of record CAWUFW010021201.1, read on the forward strand.
TTGTGAATTAAGATATACACCTACTCGTCTCCAATTAGTGTATAATCCAGAAAGTATGGCATATAATTCAGGCAAGGCAAGCATTGTCAATGTGATAATGTGGTTGAAGTACAGTAGTGGGCTAACACCAGTAAAGCCGTATGAGAGGAAACACAGAATAGCATATCTACAAGTTGGGACATATGACAAAAATATACATATTTCCATGATGAAAGATATGTCTGTTTGGTAACCAAACCCATGCAGTTAGGAATAGAAAAGGCAGTACCCAGGGCAAGTCATAGCTGATGTTAGGTACAGATTCATGCATTTTGATAAACATATATCAATAAAACTTTACCAAAGTAGCTGAGCAGGCCACATGACGTGACAACCCACCGCTATTCCCCTCATTCTCCATCCCCAACAGATGCTGAGTGAAATACCCACTGCCAATAACCTCAAAAAGTGTGTACATGAGGGGTGCCATGGAGTGCAAGGTTAGCAACCACATCCCGCAGCCTCTGTCTACATGTCTTGTGACCTTGCCACTATCACAGCACCTCCGTCTGCCTCGTGTGAATGAGTGGACTGCAAATCAGGCAAAATAATTTCCCAGCAAGAAGCAATTGGGTATTTTCTCAGCTCAAGCGTGTCCTGCCTGTACAAGGTTACACTTTCTGCTTGTGCCCAGGTGAGCATAGAGCACTCCCACGCTACAACTGGTGAAGGTCCATGTGATTTCCATCTGCGAGTAATAAGATGCTTAGCCACTATGAAACCCAAGTCTAAGAAGTGGGAGGTTGCCCTATGCTTCTTGATCGTAGGATGCAATCCTAGGAGATATGTGTCCCACTTATGAGCTCTAGTCATTCAGTGCATGCAGATAAGCTTGATGTGATGCTGGTCAAATATGCATGTTAATGGGGACAGACCCAACACATAGGTAGCAAGTCAGCGTCTATGTTAACGCAATGTGAGCAAGCTGCATCCTCTCTATGGTAAAACCTATTAATGTTAGCAGGTGTGCAATAAGCCCTGTGCAGTATGTAAAGCTGGATAAGCATGAATCAGATGTTACGCAGCACATGTCGTGCGCCTTTTAATAACTCAGCTCATTCCTTCTCAGTGCAAGGACGCATTAAGTTCGCCTCCCATCATTGCTGTAGATTGAGGAGCTGTGGGATAGAGTGAGATGGGAGTGAATCGGCGAACCAATGTATTAGGGGTCTGCCCATGCCCATCACATGTGAATATTGGATTGTGGTGGCCAAGCGTGGCAAGAAAGGAGTTGTAAAGCAAAACTAGAGTATAGACCCGGGTGTAGGCTATCTTTGTCCATTAACATCTCCTACATTGCCAGTGTAACATCTCTATACAGGTCCCCCAGTGTGCATAGGCCTGCTACATGCCACATCGTCAGCTCAGCAAACGATGTGGGCTCGCCAGCCCTGGGTGCTACCAGCAGAAGCAGCCACCTCTATCTCTGGCCATTTACGAGATTTGCACTGGCTCAGGGTGGAGAACCGAAACAAGTTCAAAGCCCTGAGCTACATGTTTAAAATCAAAATAGGGATTGCCCCGCATTACTTGCAATCTCTGGTCCGCCCATATGTCCCTCCTCGCAATCTCCGCTCATCCACTCAGGGGAAGTTTTTCATTCCCAAAACTAGACTATCTCGGATGGTTGGAAGGGCATTTACATATCTAAGTCCCTCACTTTGGAATGCCCTGCCCATTGCTCTTCGAAATGAAACAGAGTACGTCCAATTTTGCAAATCATTGAAGACCTGGCTCTTTAACCAATAACCTGTTAGCCGTTTCATCTCAGTCTCTGATCTGCTTGGCGCCGGGAAACCCTTTTTGGGTAGCTGTTGTGCCTTATAAATGTAATAAATAATAATAATAGAGGATCACATGCTTAGTGATGGTCAGGCATCTATGAGAGCATTGATACGCAACCCTCAGCAATTGCGACAGGCACCCGCACTTGCATGCAAGGGTCAAACAGATGACAAATAGCTGACAGGCTCCAACTAGAGGAGGATGTGGCTGTGTCTGACAGGTACAGACCCGCCATTCACTTAGAAATCCACTGGACTTGGGCTGTGACATAGTACAGCTCAAAATGCGAAACAGCTAGACCTCGCTTGTCCATGGGAGAGAAGAGATTCATCAATGCCACCATAGAACCATACTAATTCCAAATGAATTCTCGAATCTGTTGATCAAGCGCACGTAAGAATGCAACAGGGATGTGAATGGGAAGGTTAGTTAAGGAATATAAAAGGCTTAGCAGGACCACCATTTTTGACAATGCCACCCTCCCTGTTACCACCAGTGGCACCATACACCAAAAATCCATCTCGGCACGCATAGATGTTACCGAGCAAGTGACATTACCGTCTAAGAGGTCAGTCATGGAGTTATAAGCCTGCCCCCCAAGTATCGAAATGTGTGCTGCTGCCAGTCCAGTTGTGCCCCATCGAGCACATAGCATGGGTCTGGGACATCAGGAAGAAAGGGGAATAATACAATTTCGACCAGTTTACTCACAGGCCAGATATGGTTGCAAAGTGAGTCAGGGTTGAGGCAATCGTGGCATGAATATTGTGTGTGTCCCTGATGTAAAGCAGCTTATCAACTGTACGCCCTCCATGGCATTGAAGCCAGCTATCTCAATTAGCGCGTAAACTGCAACATTCCAACGCGGACCTTAAGATCCTCCTCCTCCGATCTCGTCCGCATCCCTAAAGTTCGCTTGGCCCGCATGGGGGGAAGGTCTTTCAGGTTTTTGGGTGCTCAGGCGTGGAACAGACTACCTGCTATGCTGAGAGCCACTGCTGACCTGGCAATTTTTAAGAAACATCTTAAAACTTGGCTTTTCAAGAATTAGCTGTGCCTTAGAATCCTGCCACTCATTCCTGGACACTCTTGTTGAGTAGCTGTGCGCTATATAAAATCCTTTTCATTCATTCATTCATATAAAGATACCACATACAGAGGGATGTCCCATTGTGTGCCCCCTTGTCGCAATGCAAGCGCTAGCAGTTCAATTGCCAGGGAAAACAGTAAGGGTGATAGGGGGCAACCCTGTGTCACCCCCCTGTGTAAGGTAATGGCACCCAATAGAATGGGCCCCATCTTGACACTAATTAGGGGATCAGTGTATAATAGTTTTACTAGTCATATAAATCGATGGCTAACACCATAACTGGACAGTGCAGCAAAAAGCTACCCCCACTCCAAGGAGTCAAAGGCCTGCTTGAGGTCCAAGACCAGGCAGCTAGCATAGGACCATGTGTAACGGGCTTAAGTCATTACTCTAAAGAGACGAAGTAGATTCAAGGAGGTGTTGAGAGCAGGGACGAACCCGATCACAGTCAGTACCAGTGGTGCAAGTTGACCCGCATGTATTTTCGCCAGGACCTTATAATCGGTATTGAGTAGAGCTAATGGTCTGTAGGAGCCGACAAGTAGAGGGTCTTTGTTGGGTTTGGGCAATGAGGTGACCGTTGCCTCTCACTGGGAGGCAGAGAGACTGCGATGGAAATGGCCTCCTCATACATTGCCAACAAGTGTGGAGCTGAGTGAGACGTATAAGCCTTATGCAGCTCTGCCGGCAGACCATCAGGTCCTGGGGACCTGCCAATGGCCAACGCTTTTTTGCATCTTTAATTTATATTAGCATAATACTTCCATCCAGCTCCACTTGCTGGTCAATGGTAATGCAGGGCAGAGTCAGGTTAGTGAAGAAGGAGTCATGGGCATCCAGGTTTGCGTCTGTAATTGACTGGTACGCTTGTGTATAGTGCTGTGTGAGCTCATCGTGGATAGCATGTTGCGTATAGAGAATAGCACCTGTTTCAGTGCCTAATGCTACTACAGGTCATTGAGGCTGATCCGGACGAATAAGCCACACCAGGGGCCGTCCCGCTCTATCACCTGTGGCATTTGAGCGAGCTGAGTGTGCCGCATAATTGAAACTGATAGGTAAAAGTGCCTACAAGGGATTTACTTCAAAGAAACTGAATAAACACCAATAGCATGAATAAATCTATTGGCAAGCCCACCAATGGTGACTGACTAATGAACAATCAAAATTCAAATTGACTTATTTGTTTCATGATGAAACTTCCAATGAACAATTTAAACACGGGTGTGCATATTACAACAAATCAGATTATTTAATATAAACAAATAGAAAGGGTACAAAGCAATATAACTACATACAAAGACCGAGGTAAATCAATGTTGTACAAAAGTTGTGACCTCAGGGTCAAGTATGTAAACATCTATTCCAAAGTATTTTTGTAATAGGAAACGAATCTGAAACAACAGAAAACAATTCCAAAGAAACTGAATAGCTGTAGAAATAGATGAACTGGTCGACGTTTCGGTCTCTGTGACATAAAAGTCCGTTAGACCATCTTCAGGACGATGAATAAAAAGTTAATAATTGACCCTATGTCTGGTCAAAGCAATATGTTTGTTGAACCAGCCAAATCTCAAATTATTTAGAACTTTCAGGTAGCTAACGCAGGAATAGTCACTGAAACTCCAGGCCAGATGGAGTAATTTTTTCCAGCAATCCAAAGGATTTGCTACGGATATCGCTCGCTGCCATCGAACAATATCCAGACGGTGTTGCTCCTCTCACTAACCGCTATCACTGCACGCCGTCTGCAGTCCCTGCATTCCCTTAAACACATGTCTGCTACTTTGATTGGTCTTTGGCAACAGCACTTTTTAAGCGGAAGCACCTCAAATTTTATATGACATAAGACATCGAGTGTATTTTAGTGAATTGGGGCCAGAACAGGTTTTGCTAATGTTACGACAATAGTAGCATATAGAGGAAGACTACATGAGAAAAGTCCCAGGTCAGTATCTCAGTTTCCGATGAGAGAGGTTCATCCCATATATCACCCTGAGATACCGGAATTGACAGATGGTCATGATAATGTTACTCGAGCAGGTTCCAGGAGCAATGGGTTTATACTCTGTGGAAAAGAAGTGAGGTTTTATCTCTTAAAACTAATTTACCAGATCCTAGGAAGAATCCTACTGCTCATTTTAAAGAACTAACTGTAGCTGCTTCTTCAACGGTGATGACTCTTGCTGATATTGAAATGTTCTTTGGTCTTCTTGTTCCGGTTGATATTTGGAGGCAGTTTCATACTCAAGATCATGTTCCGGAGTTGGGTGGTACTTGGGATCAAATTAAGGCATGGGATCAGGAAAGGAAGCCCGGTGATAAGCCTCGAGCAGAAATTTAGCACTGCTAGGTCGCATAATTACGTATATGCATTCTCTTATTCCGCCAAGAAAGGTGGATTGGGATAAATTGTCAGCCTGTCGTCAGAAGAAAGATGAGAGTGTGTCTGATTTTTTCACACTTGTCAAATTCAAATACTTTATTTTGGCCTGTAAGGCCATAAAAGTAAGAAAACAGTAATATACAGTAATATACAATACATGCATCAATAGAATTAAAATACATTCTCCATTGCTCACATTGTCAAATGTATGTACATGTAGTCTATTTACAGTTCATATTGAATCTAGGTAAAAGATTTTTTCACTCGATTATAGTGGACATGATTTGTCCGTCGAGGGAGGTGTTCGGTTGTTTGTCAATAGATTTGTTTCTAACTCGCTTCCTGAAATTGTGACTCGATTACAAGCTTCTGAGAGTACCTGGTCCACCTCTTCTCCCTCTGTTATTTTGAATATGGCACAATGTTATGAGCATAGGGATAATGAAGAAAAGGAGAGGACAGAGAAAAGATATAAGGGTTTAAAGACGAAGGTGTTGTTACAGCAGGTTTTTAGAGGGAATGGGAGAGGACGTGGTGGTGCTGCCCGACAGCTTCCAGGCACTAGTAGGCAGCCAACAACTACGCCCTTGGGTCCGAATCAGTGTGCGTATTGTTTTGTAAAAAGGAGGGACATTGGTGTAGCGAATGTCCTGTGCTTTTGCAGACATGGACAGGGTCGTGGAACAGGAGGGGCTGAGAGGGCTCAGAATGATGTAGCCTCATAGGGTTGTTCTGATAATAATTACTTTGATAACCCTCGTGATGGACAGTATTACCATGATGATTATGACATGGAGGAAGTGGCAGGAATGTCTTACAGTAAGGACAGCCAGGGACAGAGTGAGGGACCAGTTCCGATACCTGTAGACCAGCATGGTCCTTATGTAACAGCAGAACTGCAAGGTTCAACTAAGGAACGTTTGGTGGACACAGGTGCGAAAAAAAGTTGTTTCTCGAAATATGGTCCCTGGGGCTGCTCTGTCTGGCATAATAATGTGTTGGCTGGTTTTTCTGGTGTACCGGTTGTGAGCCCCATTTCGAAACCTGTTGCGTTGACTATTGGTCCTTTCACTGTGGATTCGCCATTATTGTTGACATCTAATTGTGGCGAAAATTGAGATGGCTGGCTGTGCGCTTTCTGTTTTAACACAAACATTTGAAGATAAGCAACGGCTGTGTGCTTATTTCTCTGCTGTTCTTGACCCTGTCGCAAGAGCCCTCCCGAGCAGTCTAAGAGCGGTCACGGCTGTGGCTGTATCTATGTGACAATCGGCTGGACTCGTACTTGATACTGATCTCACGGTCATGGTACCCCATGCTGTGGACATGCTTTTAATAAGACTAAGACACAGCACCTCACCAGTGCATGTCTGTCTGGCTATGAGTTAACGTTGTTAACGTTGTTTGATAAACATATCACGATCAAAAGATGTGCCACTCTGAATCAAGCCACATTACTGCCCCTCCCTTCTGAGAGTGATGAGAATGATAAACATGATTGTATCTTCCGGACGGAAGAAAAGACGAAAGGACGGGTAGACTTGACTGATGTTCCCTTATCTGACCCCCAAGGGGAACTATATGTCGATGGCTCTTGTTTTAAATTACCAGATGGCACTACAACTGCTGCGTATGCTATTACTATGCTGCGTACAGTAGTTGAGACATCACAAGTTCCTTACCAATCGGCTCAAGCTGCAGAGCTTGTTGCTTTAATACGAGCTTGCAAATTGAGTGAGGATTGGTTGTCAATATTTATACTGACAGCCAATACGCCTTTGGAGTCGCACATAATTTTGGGCAACTCTGGGCAGAGAGAGGGTTTCTTACTTCACATGGCACCAGAATTCAGCACGGGCACCTCATATTGAGGCTTCTGTCTGCTTTGACACTCCCTAAGAAATTGGCTATAGCAAAGTGTAGTGCCCATCGGAAAGTCACTGACGATGCAGGTAGGGGAAATGCTTTTGCAGATCAGACAGCTAAGGAAACAGCCCGAACTAAAATGAAAAGAATGTTTGTAGCAGGTCCCGCTAGTTGGGTGCCTGAAGTTACTATGTTTGAGGATACACTTGAGAATGTGAAGGAGATACAAAGTGAGGCTGCAATAGAAGAATTAGCATTATGGCAAGAAAGTACAGCACAATTTAACGATGAGGGATGTTGGATTGATAAGTCAGGGAAGCAGAGATGGATGTTGCCAGATGCATATGTTCTCCCTGTAGTTACGATATCCCATGGCCCAGCCCATATTAGTGCTAAGGGTATTTGCAAGTTGTTAGACCCTGTATGGCAGAATGATAAAATTTCAAAGACTGCGGCACATTTAGTGAAGTAATGTATGGTGTGCAGGATGCACAATCCTGGAAAAGGTACTCCTACCCCACCCAGTAATTTTGCACCACCTACTTTCCCTTTTAAAGTCCTTCAGTTGGATTTTATAGAACTGGATTGGTGCAATAATTTGAAGCATGTTTTGGTGGTTGTTTGTGCTTTCAGTAAATGGGTTGAGGCTTATCCCACTAATGACAATACAGCCGTTACGACTGCAAAAGCACTACTGAAGGAGTTCTTTCCTCGTTTTGGCTTGCCCCGTTTGATTTGGAGTGATAACGGAAGTCATTTTAATGCCAAGGTTATTCATTTAATTTGTGATGGTTTGCACATAAAACAGAAGTTTCATGCCGCAAACACCCGCAGTCAGCAGGTTTGGTTGAGAAGTACAATGGTACTCTCAAACTGAAAATGGCAAGATTCAGGAGACAACAGAGTTACAGTGGCCAGATGCTTTACCATTAGCACTTTTGTCAACAAGAACTACAGCACATTCTAGGACAGGATTGTCACCGTATGAGGTCGTGTTTGGATGCCCGGCAAATGTCTGGGGCAAACCGCATCCTCGACGGTTTACTGATATTGAGTATCCCTTGTTTATCGATTACCTATGCCAGTTAACTGAAAATTTGCGTTCTATTCACCAACAGGTCCGAGAAGCCCTTGCCAGCTACGCCAGAGGGGCCCGGACACAACATTCAGCCCGGTGACTACATACTTGTTCGAAATTTTCAGCAGAAGAAGAGTTTGGAGCCACGCTGGAAGGGGCCACTCCAATTCTTGCTGGCAACTCGCACTGCCGTCAAAGAAGTTTCTGGTCGAAAGAATTGGATTCATACATCAGACTGCAGGAGGGTCGCTCTCCCTCTGCCCTATGACCAGTGGATGAAAGATGGAGTGGGGGACTCTGAGTGCGAGACGGTGCCTCAGTTTGTCCCCTTCAGTGACGTGAGGCTGACCTGGACCAAAACAGATGAGGAGAATGATGAAGTGCTGAATGCAGCAGTACTTCCGGAATAACGGGCTATCCAGGAGCCCCTTTTGACTGATCCCTCTGTGCCTGGAGTCACTAGGTATAATTTGCGCCCTCGATTAAAGAATGGTGCACAAAAGGAGAAGTCAGATTAGTTAGGGATGGACTGTGTAAGTTAGGGTGTACTTTGTTATGGTACCAACGGATTTAGTTTAGGTCGAGGTGAGATTTGTGCACTGTTTGGACTTTGGACAGGATAGATTAAAAGTATCCCCCTGGGGGTACCTTATGCTGGTCGACGTGGGAACCCGAGCTTAGGACAGAGCAAGCTCCACCACCGGTGCTCAAGAGCGCCAACGTTTTTGATGAACAATAGGAGCCTGTACCAGTGAGGCTCAAATGGACACTGGGAAATTGTATTGTTTTCTTGCTGGCATTTTGGCCCCTTCCTCCCTTTGCTTTATCGTTTATCATGCATCCCTTTGGTAGGATGGTTGCTGACAAAGAGCAGCCAGTGATTCCCCCTGTTCCTATACGTACATTCTGGTCTACAAAAAGAAGAAAATTGTGTACTGTTCTTGTGGTATTACTGCTATTGATTTTCGGCGGGGTGTCCTGGGTTTTGGAATGCGATCAGGATGTATCGTCATGTACTAAATCTAAAATGCGCACTAAAAGGACAGCCCCCGAGTAATGTCTTTCTAGACACACACAAAATATTCTTTGGAGAAGGTACAGCTTATTATCGCACCGAATCTGTTACAAGTTTATGGACTGCTTACCCATTGTCGTTGGTCAATTATACGTATACCCGCCCAGCCCAATTCGTAGAGGTAAGGGGTGAGTTTGGATTGGGGTATCCCGGTCCTTGTCTATATTACAGGAACCCATGAGGAAAGGGATATCCAGGTTGTGACAATAATACATATTGTGATAATTTGTATATGAGAGAGCCTTGGTGGGCTGGCATTACCAAGATTTAACAGTTACTCAAAAAGTTGGATATTACCCCGCAGGTTGTCCGATAGTAAACAGCACTGATGCATTCTTGTATGTCAATTGTTCTGGGATAATATTGTTCAAAAATACGATGTCGCTAGAGAAAAGGAAGGGTCCAAGTACGGTAGGGATGAATACTAGATATGCCTCTGTAGATTATCAAGGTCCACTTTATGCACACCCGGGATTTTATTTTTTGTCTAATGGTACTTACTCAAATGTTCATAATGGCACAGATGATGTTGCTTTAGGAATGGTGCTACCTTTAGGTGTGCCTTGTAAGTATGGTAAATCAAACATAAGGTGGGTAAAAAGAACATTGACGCAAGTTCTGCGATGGAGTGACAGATTTGGAAGTCAATAATTATAATAACGGCATCACCTTTGAGCATATTCTCTCCTCCATTATTACCTTTGGTGGTACTGCTATGGTTAGAGGTGAAAGAGCTAGTGAATATTTTGGATGTAAGCTACAGATACTGTTGAACTCCTCAGTGGCAGCTCTGCGTGACAGCACCACCCAATTAGAAAGTATGCGAATATATTCTGAGCAGACCAGATATGCTGTTGATTTCATTCTAGCTAAGAGCGGTGGTGTGTGCGCAGTAGTAGGAGACCAGTGTGTAGTCGGGATAACTAATATGGAAAAAAATATTACCCAACACATTTTAGACATTCTGGAAAACGTGAAAGGGAAGGAGAGTGAGAACTGGAGTTGGTCATTGTTTGGTGGATGGGGTTGGATCCTTGAAAAGATGATATTTTATCGTGATCCTGATTTCTGGTTGTGTTTTGTCCCTGTGTCTTCCCTTATGCTGCTCAAATTGCACCACTCTCCTTTCTCCTAAAAGAATATCAATTCATGATACTAATGCAACAATCATGCTTCAGAAAGAGCTCGAGGACCTTATGCAGATAGTCGAGGGTATTTTTGAGACCTCTTCCCTCCTTACCTTATCCCCTCCAGATGCTGAAAATATGGAGTGCTCCTAAAATGTATTCATGGTTTGTTGAACCTTATGTTTTCTTATTATCATACAATAAATGCTTAGCTCATGCAAAAGGATGGTCTGTTGGAATAAAAATTATGTTTTCGCATTGTTTAACGTAAGTTAGCATTCGCTGCGCCATTTTGTGTGTAGGCGCCATTTTGTATTGTGATTGAAACTATTTTTTTGGCTATTTCCGAGAAACAGCTTTCTCTAGGTTATGTTTCTTTGGAGTTGGGTTCTGCCACACAAATGAATGCCCTGTTCTTATTAGCGCATACCTTTCTTCTTAGATGTAAGCCTTCTCCCACTTGTCTAGTGGCGGGCACAGGCAGAGTAACCTTGAAAGATAGATAATGTGTGCCCGGCCTCAGAATCGAAACTTACTCCTTTGTAATTTACTGTCCAGCTGCATCTTTCAGGAAAATTCCATTGTAGGCCTACTTTCATTGGTTCTGAAATGTGCATAATGTATTGTTATGCTTGTTGATGTCAGTCCCTCATCAGCACCCCTTAGCGACTGGGCAGATAGGGCTCTGCTCTGAGCGTACTCTGAATAAACAGATATTGGTTTGTATTCTCTACTGTCTGACCGACTCTTCATTTGTATGGAAGGCTGAGAGGTGGTCGTGAGTGACCCGAGGGACCCTAATCGGGCCACTTCCTTCAGGTTGGGGACAAGTCCGGACTGCGGAACTAGCCCCGCCAAGCAGGTTGTTGCGATCTGCAGAGGGCCTCGAGGATGCACACTATGTGGCTGTACATGGGGATCCATATAACTATATACTAGTAGGCCAATCCGCTGCAACTCAGTGCCACCACCTGGGGCCCGCTTGCCAGTAACAATCAAAAGGATGGGCCAAGGCAGCACAAGCAGCCTCAATGTCCCAGGAGCGCAGCAGTAGAGATAGCACTCATATATCAAACCAAGTGCATGGAAATTCCTATTACAGCAGGTTTTTATGGTGGCCCTCACTGGTGGAGCACTAAGTGGGCACCGCAGGTACAAAGCAGCAGTTACATAGAACATCCATAAAGAAAAGGGCTCACCTGTCTGCACCATTCAAGTCCCTCAGGTGTGGCAACACTAGCATCCCGTTGGCCTGTAAAATAGTAGGACATACAGTAAACTGCTATCGGCACATCAGGGGAGGACAGCAGTAGGAGCAGGATCAGCCATTTACCACGTCCTGGGCAATCGCAGTGCAGGAGAGACTTCAGTAACAGCCATGGGCTAGCATGCATTATGCCACAGTCCTGTGTGGTGGCTTGCAGACAACTGCACTCACAGCCTAGTCAGTGGTATGCAGGGATTAGTACAGATCCCGTAGTATGCAACGTCACTATGTAGGGGCCATCGTGCCTCAACAGTAGGGCTCTCTCCGTCCTGGCCTTGAGGCAACATGCCCCAACCAATAGTCTCTATCTCCGTGGAGGCTCCAGTCACTCCAGTGTGCAGGAAATAGGCTCAACCTCCCACCAGCACACTCTGATGCAGGAGAAGTGGTTTGCAGGCAGCAGCAGGGCTCCACAGTGAGGGTCAGCCTGCACCTGTGGTGGGCCAGCCAGCAAGAGGTCTAACATATGCCGTGGGGAGCAGCGCAGCATTCCGTCAAGGTCCAGGCGTGACGGGCCCCCACCTTACATGGTCTCCTCTAGCTAGTCTTCGCTCTACCGTGGCTCAGGGATCTCCGACTTACCGCATGGCAACAAGTCCCATGGTCCGTCTCCTTCTTTCAGTTTGCCGCGTAGCCCACCAGACTGCCAAGGGATAGAGATGCACTCCACAATCTCGGTGCTGCCCTATGTACCGCTTCCCTGAACTGCACCAAGCCGGCGGCACCAGAGGCCTGAAGTCACGTCCCCCATCGCTCCCTACTTCCATCCAGGGATGCCGCCCCGGAGTGCTAGCCTCATGGGCCTTAGGCCTGATCTCGGTTCTACTCAAGTGTGCGCTGCAGTGTCGTCTCCTCTGCTACCACAGGGGAGATCTCACCTGTATTGGCAGCAAGGCAGGCGGGCAACATGGGGAGGGACGTGTAGGACCACAGATGACAGGCTCCTGGTAGGATAAGTGCAGGATAACCGGGGTGGAAAGTGCAGCTTGCCTAAAGCACGTCCGCCATGATGGCTGCTCAAGCCACGTCCCCATTTTGAGACATCTCATAATAATAACATTAAAACTGACTTATTATTTCATAGAATGAATATTATTGTGGTGGTATGGGAAAGTATTGAATGCTAACACCCCAAAATATTAATATGTTTTGGTTTACAAAAGAAGGAAGAAAATACCAAAAAACTAGAATTAAATGTATTTCTGCAATTTCAAAGACAGAGATCAGGAATTGATTTACTAATATTAAAATGAAAAGGTGATGAATGCAATGTTGTATTTAATCTCAGTCGATGTGTGAAGGGTATGCTCAGACACATGTGCTGTACTCAGTTTGCCACAGAACTACGCGGTCCCTCAGTCTAAGACAAGGCCTAAGTATATTTGTTTGTGTTCTCATTTGGAAGTGACCTGGCCTGACAGTTCAAATTGGAGTGTTCCCATTGGAGCAGGACAAAAACTGCTTTGTTTATTGAAGTCTCTCTCTAGCATGGTATTGTGGGTGAAAAATGGACTGGAATGTGGCTCAAGTTATTGCTATTGGCTGAGAGTAATTCAAGCATTCTTCCATTGCCTTGTTGTTTGTTGCAGTAGATGTGCTTAGTGTCCCTTGACACATGTTTTGTGCTCACTGTGTCACAGGACTGAAGCTATAACTTACTGACGAGGCCTAAGTAGACCAACACCGGTGTGTTCCCATCTGTAGGAGACCTGGTTTGGCAGTTCAGGTTCCGGTGTTTCCACTGGAGCAGGGCTATGGCTGATTAGCATATGGCTGGTCCCTATCTAGATGGCATAGTACATAGAAAACAATGGCCTGAAATTTGTCTCTAAGTGACCACCAATTGATGAGATTAATTCAAGTATTTCTTCCATCACCTTAAAGATTCATGGGAAAATAGAGATACATGTGAAGAATGAAGAACTCTCTAGATTAAAATAATAAATAATATCAACATTTAAATTCATGATATTTTATGTCTAGATGGCAAGGTAGAAATAAAAGCAAAGAAAAGTTATAACCTATTTGATTCTTTCTTGGGATCACCTTAGAAAATACTAGAAGGCCAAATCCAAGGACACCGCAAAAGTCTATATCAAACACAATACACTTAAGATATGACATATGTATAAAACAAGATTTGATGCCTCATTCAATTTTCAGAGTTATAAAATTACCAGGCATTGATAGCTTTAAAACAGAATTCTACAAATATTTGTCCAGAATGTGCCCTGTTCTCTATAAGGTGTACAATAACGTGACAGTAAAAATAAGCACCTCCTAATGATATGAAAGAAACCATATTCACTGCCAACCATTAACCTTGTACGATGGAAATTCAATAAGATTTGTTGTTAAAAAAACCTTGAAGAAATCCATTTCTGTGTAAGAGCAACATCCCTAATGAACTTAAGCATCAAATCCTAGAACAGATTTAGTATTGGAGTCTATGGATAGTCATCATGACTCGGGTCACTAAAAATCAAGACTCTCCTCTCTTCCCATATATTTTTAATATCTCTTTTCGTCCACTTACTAGAACAATACAATTGGTCTAAAGCATGCATGTTGTTATATTAGCGTGCATGAAATGCAAAATGTTACTTCACATAGATTAGACAATTGTCTTCATTTCTGAATCATCAACATGAACATCAATGTACATGCTACTGCATCACATTGACACAAATACTTCAATTTCAGGTTGCATAATAAATTACATAGTATAGTGGAAAATATCTAGGATTCTCCTATCACTTCCATCTCCTACTACTTCCTTCTATTTATCCTCTCATCCCCATGTCTCCACTTATTCTTGGATACTATGCTCTGTCTACTTCCATCCTCTCTCACTTCTCTCATTCTATCATCTAACTCACCTATATTATCCACTCTTCTTTCAACTATGCCCAATTTTGCCTAATATGTCACAGTTGCAGCGTAGTCTACTTGATATTTCCAGCGTAAGTCTGAACTGTCTTACTTGATCAATCAATAACCATCCTACTTTGGTACGTTGTCAGTCATAGATCCACTGAAGCACATCTTTAAGACTGGACTGTGACACCATCTTTTCTGTCTTGCAGGTACAATTGTCTTTACCTACTGAGTTGCATTTTTCTCCTGACCAACCATGTAGTGATGACTCACTGTTCAAAGAACAAAGTATGGGCACGTTAAACATTCCCAGACCATTGCTAATATTTCCTGTAAGCTCATAGGACCTAAATAAGACAGGCAGATATCCATTCCATCTTAATAAATGTGTATTCTATCCTAAGGCACTAGTAATATGGTATACAGGATATCTGTCACCTTTGTGATGGAGTACCCATCCGCCAAAGTCTATATCAGACCCATAGTCACTCTAAATTTGTATAATGAAATATACAGTACGCTAATGGCATCATTACGACCGGCACCGTAGCGGAAGAGGTGCCGTCCGACAAGGAGTCGGCGGTCCCCTACCCAAATTACAATGCGACTGCCATCATGGCCATCGCAAAGTGTATATTTTCTATTGTGGCATGTGCTGCAGGCTGCAGGACAAGCAGCAATAGAAAATATACACTGTAAAAATATCCATGCACCGTGTGGAAGGCACCATGCGGTGCCTGTCACATGGTGGAGGAATGTTTAGGGGGGCACCATAGGTGCCCCTCAGGCCCCATAGCAGAGGGCTAGGTGGCAAGGTGGCACGCTAGGGGCCCCCAAAGTCACTTTCTGCTTGCCTTTTAATGGCAGGCGAACTCCCATGAAAGGGCAGGCAGAAATGGACATTGTTATCCCCATGGCGGTGCCTGAGAAGACATTGCCCCTATTGTAGGGATTACTGACCCTCTGACTGTCCGACAGGCTCACTGAGCCCATCAGAAAGCGTCAGACAGACCCTCCACCTGCTACCTCTGACCGCACGCATTATAATGTGGCGGATGGACCGCAGCAGCAGATGGCGGTCGGACAGCATCTGATGAGCCATCGGATGCGGTTGGACCGCCATCAGAATAACCAGCTAACTATGGTTTATTACACTACCAAGATATATCTAATCTATAGTATAATGATTGAATGTCCTCAATACTTGCTAACATGATTGAAAATCTGCATTTAAAATCCCACTTACCCGAACATACCTCCAAAAAGCATGATCATTTGGGAAACATGCTTAAAAACAATTGAATCTCTCAATCCAATAGAATAATCCTTGGTCTGTTGTAGGGATACTCTTCACCTACTGATGGACTGTTGCTTATTATCCTTTAACTCTTTCTAATTTACCGTAGGCGCTAAGGGGCGCGCGACCAAGATGGGCGCATAAGCTGAGGCTCCGGAGACCCGGGCCGTAAATACTTACTAAATATGCACTACCACTGATAAATAGTGCCCCTGCCGTGCCGGGATCAATGCCGCAGTGCTGCGGGATCCTACTGACTTCCCTAGACATACTGGCGGCTGCAGAGCAACGGGGCAAAAATCGACCGCAAGCCAGAACGATTGCTGCAGAGTACGCTATGGAGCTCTGAGGCGGGCTTACCATCTACTCGAGCCGGTGGCTGTACACGAGGTGCAGGCCGAATCTACAGTGGGACCCTCGCTCCGTGATCCGTGGAAGGTGCCTGCGGGCTGCGGGACTCCGATGAAGCGGATTGGACCTCCTCGTGTCCCCCCCGCTGCCTACTGAGGTGAGGAGAAACTGGTTTTGTTTTGCGGCCCGGGAGTGAAGAACCGCAGCCCGCGGAAGACGCTCCCCCTCCTCACCCCAGGTTGAAAGACTGGGTCTCGCAACGGGACTGACACAGCCCTCCCCGGCTCTCGTGCCGCGGCTGGTGGACACGGTGGTGAGCTCCCCCCTCCCTATCACTCGGGCCAGCTGAGACATCACCGCCTGGGGGCTCCGGCCGTGCACACCAGTGATATTCACCGTGCCTGCTGGTGGCAGCCAGTGGAGACAGGGACAATAACGTCCGAACCCCCTCCAGACCCCCCCCAGGGGCCAACGCAGCGGTGGGAGAAGGGGGGGGGCGGGCGTGCCGGGCAGCTGCCGGACTGAGGGCTCGGAGACTGGAGCTAATCATGCAGTAGAATCCGAAGGAAGGCCACCATTACATGCCACAGCAGAACATTTTCTGCACGTGTTTGGAGGTGAGAAGCTGTGCCCCCATAAATCGGTGCCAATGTGATGGGGTGGAATATTCCTCCCTCATAGACTGTAGTCAGGAGGAGTTTGGGCACTGCCCCCCCTCTACGCTTGACCTCTCCTGGCCACCCGGCGCCCCCCATACAACGCTACTGTGGCCGCTTTGATATAACTAGACCTTCACCCAGCCGGCACAGAGCTGCATCAGGAAAGAACAGTACACTCCTAAGAGGTGCACACAGCACGTATTGGGAACCCCTGCCGTTGACCCGGGTGGCCGCCTGGCTGGTACAGTGGAAAAGATACGGCCCCTTGCACTGCGGACTAACTCGGACAAGATGGGGTGAACAGATGGCAAACAGTCGAAATTGCCATTCGAGGCCCGCAAATCTGCGCCCTCACAGCAAGAGGAACAAGTTGAAGCTGGGCCCCTCCTTGATGATCAGGAAGATGACTGGAAGGCAATCCTCCTCACCATGAGAAGCAGCTTGACCTCGATTGAATCTAAAATGGACGTTATGTCCACACGTATGGACACAATTGTCCAGAATATCGACAATCATGATCGTAGGATTAAGGAAGCTGAGACCAGGATCTCAGAATTAGAAGACAACGTGACCAGTCATAACGAACAGATCTCCCAGATGGACAAAGTCCTGAGGGTAATCGCCGCAAAAAATGAAGACTTAGAGGCGCGTTGGCGCCGAAACAACGTTCGCATGCTTGGCCTGCCCGAATCAACAAACACAGGGTGCATGGAGGAATACATAGAGCGGCTGCTCTGTGACGTGTTCGGGGCAGAAGCTTTTTCTAAGCACCTGGTGATCAAAAGGGCGCACAGAACACTAGGGCGAGACCCCCACCAAGGCCCATTGTGGTAAGATTCCTCAACTACCGCGACAGAGATACGGTACTGCGGCTGGCCCGCGAGAAAAAGAAAGTAGAATACGAAAACACCACCCTCAGCTTCTATCCGGACTTCACCCAGGCAGTCCAAGACGCACAAAGGAAATTCACTGTGGTTAAACGTAAACTTCAACAGGCCGAGGACTTTCTGAAACAACATCAACGTTCTTCACCTGGCGATGCTCGCAACCGTTCCAGATCCTGATCTTCACCACCACTGGCTAAAATAGACTGAACTCACAGATGGCCTACAAGCATTTGATCACTATGTCCTACACTATACCTAAGTGCATTTACTCTATCTAAATCACATGTTGCCGTACACTTCAGACCAGTATGGGACGTTTGGTGCAGAGGTGAAGCTGCCACCGGCGTGATCTGATGGACGGTAAAGGGCATGGGACTCACTGCATGGAGCAGAAGTGCCCTCAGTATTTCTCTCTCTTTTTATAGCAAAATTTTTCCTGTAATGCAATCGTCTTTAATCCTTTGTTTTTCAGTGGTACAGATTCTTGCTATAGGCCCGGATGCCCCCCCCACTCCCATATGCCTCCCCTAGTTGGAGGTCACTCTCCCTGGTCATCGGGGCAGTTGGAATAGAGGGCTGTCGCAACCTCCCCCTACTGGCACCTCTGCGGACGATCCATCCCCCTTGAATTACCTCTCTGTTGTTAGCACAGTCAGTAATGATAGCTGCGCATAGGAAGTTATGATTTTTTCCTTTCAAAATTGGAATGGGTGGGGCATGCATACCCGACAAGTTGGGGACGTCGGTGTGGGAGGGGGCGGGATGGGGAACACAGTTGCATCAGAGCAGTACTCCTCTTTAGGAGCTCCTACCAGGGCATGTTGGTTACATTGTATAGTGAGATGAAACCACTACACATCCTCTCGCCGAATTTAAGGGATAATGAGTAATGCTAAAACACTGGTCAAAATTCATTGCATCATATGGAATGTAAGGGGGTTGAATAACCCTCGTAAAAGGCGGCACACAGCATACTTAGATAGACACCAAATTCAAATAGCACTCCTGCAGGAGACCCACTTTGACCCTGCTGCACAGCCAAGCTTCGCTGCCTGCTGGGCATCGCACCGCTACTTTTCATCATATTCTACGTATGCACGTGGGGTGGCAAGTCTCATCTGGAAAAACACACCATTTGTCCCCAGAGGGTCGATAACGGATCAACAGGGCCAATACTTTATGGTGTGGGGCCGCTTAGGTTCCCAGGTAGTAACCATAGCTAACTGTTACGGCCCCAACGTAGACGACCCCCAGTTTTTTACCACGTTGTGGGGAAAAATACTCTCTATAGGAACAACTCATGTTCTCTGGGGAGGTGATTTCAACCTTGCAGTCTCGCCCCATATGCATAGATCACACCCGACTGCGCAACACCACACTCCTGCACAGACTCAATTAGTAGGGATCATTACAGAAAATTACCTCTTTGACGCATGGAGATATCTTCATCCTGCCAAGAGGGAGGGAACTCACTACTCAGCAGTACACTCAACGTGGTCCAGAATCGACTACTGGTTCGTTACCAGAGGCATGGGTCTCTGGGTAGAACAGACCATACACTTAGCAAGAACATATTCCGACCATTCCCCAGTGAAACTGACACTTTCGGTCCCAGGGTGCGATTCTTCATACAACAAATGGCGATTAAGCCCGGAGATTCTATTAGTCCCAGTCTTCAAAGAGGAAATAGGACAGGAGATACAGGAATTTTTCGAACGTAATATTGCCACTGTCCCCAAAATCACCACGGTATGGGAAGCATTTAAAGTTACCGTGCGAGGACTCTGTATAGCGAAGGGTGGGGTGATACTAAGAGATATCCGCACACAACTTAATAAATTGGACAGGGACATAAAAGATATAGAGCGAAAAATCAGTGAACCACATAGTGGGGGACATACGAAGGCCACTTTGTGAGACAAGCTCACAGAATACAAAAACACGGCTGACCGAGAGTGTAAGTTTAGAAGTAAATATCATAGAGCCAGGGCCTACAGGGAGGGGGACCGCCCAGGGAAGGTCATTGCTGACCGCATAAGACAACCGAGGTTTTCAACTTTGTCACAGAATTACACGACTCAGAAAGAAACATACACAGGGAAGCCGCCGACTTACTAAATATATTCACAACATACTACTCCAACCTCTATTTCTCACAAAGGACACAGCCTCTTGATCTTTCGCACTACCTTGAAGACACAGCATTGGCATGGCTGGGGAATTCCCAAAGGGACTTTCTGGCGGCCGAGCTTGAAATGGATGAAATTACGACAGCAATCATGCAGATGAGCTCAGGGAAATCCCCGGATCGGATGGACTTCCGGTAGAATTTTATAAGGCATACATTACACAATTAGCCCCCATGTTCAAGAAGGGAAGTCCCCCGGATCGGATGGACTTCCGGTAGAATTTTATAAGGCATACATTACACAATTAGCCCCCATGCTCAAGAAATGCTTTACTTATTCACTAATATCCCATACAACCCTGGCAGGGTTTTTTTAAAGGCCCTGCGAACACAAATGATCCGACTGACATGGGGTGGCAAACAACCCGACTAAAATGGCAGGTACTCATTTTCCCATAATCACAGGGAGGATTTGAGGTGCCAGATCTCGAATTGTATTATTACTGTGTGCAAGCACATTATGCGATGTATTGGTTCCACCCACCGCCCTTTATGCCGCACTTAGCAGTAGAGATGGGATATATGAACCCAATTCCCCCGTCAGGTTTCATCTCTGCTAAACCTACAAAACGAGAAATAGTCCCATCGATTGTGGCATGTACCAGTAATGCATGGAGGAAAATAGCAACTAGACTAGAAACAAATATGCTATGCTCCCCACGCTTACCACTCGCGTATCACTCCGACTTGCAGGTCACCTATGAGAAGCAGTGTAGACAAACCCTTGAGAATGCTCGGAGGACCACCTGGGGGGACCTGTATGAAAATGGGAAGTTCTTGAGTGAAACTCCTACGACAATGGAGCTATTCATGTATATGAGACTTAGACAAAGTGTCCGTGCCCTCACGCCGGAGTTCCCTCAGGAGCCCCAGACTTTAATACCACTACATGACATACTTCAGGCAGAACCACCCCGTCATGTGACATCACGCATTTATCATAATGTACAAAACACTACCAAAACGCCTCAGCTATTGTCCCGGCAGGCCTGGGAAGCGGATTTAGGCACACCAATACCACACAAGCAGTGGGATTTTTGTTGTAAACAAACAGGATATATCTCAGCGAACAGTAGGTTAAAATTGATACATTATAAGTTCCTATACCGATTATATTAAACACCCGCAAGGCTGTTTGGGCTCCATTTGAGAGACGATGACTGGTGCGCACGCTGCAGACAAGAAGGGATGGGATTTCTTCACCTGGCTTGGGAATGTCCACCCGTCAATTAATTTTGGCAACAGGTGTTCGGGCCCTGGAACAAATGGCAGGTTCTCCCCTACAGGTTTCCCGGATCACTGCCATACTGGGATACCTAGACGGGGCTGACACTCCACACAAGGAGCTAATAGCACTAGGCCTACTGATTGCGAAATGCAAAGTTGCCTGCAGATGGGGCAGGGGCAGAGCCCCTAAATTTAAAGAGTGGCTCTCAGACATGACAACATGGCAGGAACAGGCCATTATATATGCAGAACTGCTTCCACCCTCGTCAAAACCCAAAGACATCTGGGACCCCCTTAAAACCTACCTTCTCTCCATTCCAGATACCACACCCGATGCTTCAGGGTCGTAGGAGATAGAGAGCCAGCAGGGGATACAACACAGGGTACAGTGAGACCAATATTCTACGGGACCAATGTAGAAGTCGAGTACCGCCGGAATTTAGCAAGCGTAAACAGAGGGGATGTAGGGTGCTGCTTGAACACCCCAAAGACAGACCCACAAGGATATTCCGCACCTATTCTAATCAGCCCATGGGTTGACCTTTATATAATATAACCAGGAAATGTTTAATAAGCAAGGTTGTCGCCAATGCTTTATAATTTCCTTTCTTACATGTGCTCCTTTCCCGTATGATGAAAACGTAACGTAACTATGCTAACATGCTCTGAACGTAAGATGTAATGCACAAACTGTCTAGTAAAGTCTTAGTATATTATCTCATCATCTGATACACCGGGTATGATTTACGATGTACTGACTGTACAAAAATACCGAAAAATTTGGTTTTAAAAAAAACTCTTTCTTTTTTACCTAGGACCAGAAACTCAAGGCATAGAAAATACATGTGCCATAGTCATCGAAGAACGTTAGTCAATCTAACCTCATTCAGATCTCCATGATCCTGTCCTTTCACCCTTACTAAGGTGTGTTGTTCATATTTGCATTGTCTCTTAAACAACTGCAGATCCACCCAAACACATATTAAAAATCATCTTGGGATTGATCGTGGCTTAATGACATATCTCAAAATACTACTGATCTTCTTTCTGATTGTCTATAATGCTCTGTTATTGTCATCATGAAGGCAGAGTGGGTAATGGGATGCTGTAATACATAAGAATTCTATACAAGGAAGGGCCTGCCTAGTGAATTCCACTCCATTTTCAACAGCTGCTCTTTGAGTCCCTGCAGTTGTAAACTTACTATTAACTCGTAGCTTGGAAATATCAAAAAAATAAGTAAGCTTACAAAAACGTGTAAATTACCTTTGTGAATCAGGCTCTCTGATGTCGCTGACGTATGAGAGGCTTCAAAGGCACTGTCAGAAGTATGAATATTTCCTATATAGCTAAGAGAAGAGCGCAATATGGGAAAAAGCTTATAAATCTAGAAGAAAACTGAAAGAATGAGAAACAGGCAGACCAAGAGGATTCGCTATATTGTGAAACGTAGCAACTGAAAAATGCTGTGAAAGCAAAATATACAAATGAGCTAAAATATCTCAACTTTTGGTACTGCAAAAATAGTGGAATGGAGGTTAGCAAATCAGTGAATTGTTGGTTGGAACGTTGAACAACTAGCAAAAAAACATTGGTATACAACCACTGCTTGTGGTAATAGCAGCAAAATTGTTACCCACAATATCCTATGCGAGTGTCATCCAGTACTGAAAAGATTCTGCACTTTTAAATAAGTTGCTGGATACAACGTATAAACGTGTTTTCCAACTGCCGAAGTCCGCCTCACCAACGCAGGTACTTCTAGAATTTGGCCTGACTAATGAAACCATAGGTAGATTGTTTTCAACAATAAAGTGCTGGTATAAAATAAATCAAAAATGTGGTCCCTAGCCGAATCAACGAGGTTCTATGGGAAGAGGTCGAAAATAGTAAAAAATCGACATATAACCAGTATCTATTCAATGCATTAGCATTAACCAAATCTGTAGAGCTCTGGAACAAGAACCTTTCCTTTGAAACCTTTAAACATACGCTAAATAAAGTTGCGAAACTTCATTTGATTCTCCTGGATAAGAATACTTTCAGACTTATATCTCATAGTTGGATGGTGATAAAAAATTACTAAACGCTTTAACCAGCAACCTATCTAGGCCTCACCTTTTCAACAAGAATTTTAAAAAACCTGACGGCAATTCACTTTGGTTAACTACCATCACTTGCCGATAAACCATCTAGGAAACACAGAGGGTTCATACTATGCAGACTCTGCTGTGGACCCAAAGAGGACTTTATTCATCTAATCTGCATTTGCCCACACTTACAGGAAGCACGTGCCACTTTATTGAAAAAAGCTTTTCTAACAAAAGAGACCATTACTTGTAGAGCAGCTGAATTGCAAACTGGTAAAATATTTTAAATTTTCATGATCTCAGGGTAAGAACAACACATCAGGAAACACTTTAAGAAAGAAAGGTGAAGAACCACTCCAGAACAAAGAACGACAAC
This sequence comes from Calotriton arnoldi, assembly GCA_963921515.1. NCBI lineage: Eukaryota > Metazoa > Chordata > Amphibia > Caudata > Salamandridae > Calotriton > Calotriton arnoldi. Next base: position 63,932 of record CAWUFW010021201.1, read on the forward strand.
TAAGGCATTCTGGACTAGAAGAACATTTAATGTTTAAATGACTATAGTAGGAGGCTTTTGAGGGCACCTGTTAAAAACAAAGATCTGCCTTTAGGTACAGGTTAATAGGTTAAAATGTTAATCCGACCTACTACGTATCAAGCTTATTTGCAAATTTGTTTATTGATCTTAGAAGATAGCTGGATGCACTATGTTTTGCAATGATTTTAAAGTGATGTTTTATACAGAGGTGTTATTAAATATTAATTGTACTATGTGTATTTGTGCTCAAATTGTTAAGGTTTTAATTAACGAAACAATAAAAATTTACTTACTTACAATTTACATTGGTATAACGCAATAGAGAAATCAACAGAGAATCCTTTAAATATTATTCAGACATATTTAGGAGGCCTAGATGTTTGATGTAAAACAGAGACTTGTTCTTTCAGTGTCTTAATAAAGGGCCTGATTTAGGTCTTTATGGTCTTACCGCCATCCTGCTGCATGGCGGTCCCTAGTATTTCGCAAAGTCGACAGTCTTTGGTCCACCGCATTTAGATGCATGCAGGCTGTGTTGCTGTCTGCGTCGACAGAGTGTTTCCCACCAAAGTCGCAGCACACTGTTGCCGACACGGTGGACTCCAATGTTGGCCAATACTACTCGGTCGCTGTCAAGGCAATGAGTTACCACTGAGCAGATTTTGATTTCACAGTTGTGCTGGCAATCTACTAGCGGCTGTTCCCAGACAGAGTGAGTCCATTCCGGTATGTGCTCAACAAAGCACCATCACTGTGGCCATTGGATGGATGCTAGTAGAACACACCTTATGTCCATTGGTCAAATGGAAACACCTGCATACCACACTATAAATAATACCCCATTTCAGACCATGATCCTTTGCCATTCCAGCTCCACCACCACTTTTGATACCAGAGGCTTTGCCAATCAAGTGAGCTTTTTTGTTTTTCTTTCTCCCTGTCTTTTGTCCCTTTATCCCCTTTCATTTAGTCCCTTGTGGTCAATTATTTAATGTAATCTTAGTTTTTGTACAATGCTAATATTTTTGCAAAATACATGTTTTACTGAGGGAGCATTGTCAGTCATGGTGGATAAAATCCTAAGAGTAGAGCCACAATTGTTTGGAGCCCAAGTCCAAAATACACCCTTATCCCAGAAAAGGCAAAGGATGAAATTAGTAATAGGTAGAATGACCAGTGGGGGAGAGTGCGTTCCCTGGCCTCCAAGCATCACATAGAGGCCAACAGGAATGGTGGTGGTTCTCCAAGTCCCCAATACCATTCATGCCCTGGAAGCAGAAGTTATTGCAGATCCTACATACGGAAGGCTTGACAGGTATACTTGGTGGAGTGGAGTCTCATAAGTTATACTTTGCAAAGTCTCAATAAACCTCAATGTCCTGTTTTTTGTTAACTCAGCTGTTGCCAATGTGTCCTGAACATATTTTCCTAACATACAAACCTCAAAGTACCAATATCATATAATTTAGATTGCTTGCATGAATGTATTGTGTAGCATCTAAGATTACAGGTGTCAATCTCCGATACATGTCACATGAAGGTATGGTGCATATAAATGTTATGTATGTCAAAATGTGTCTGGCCCATTTCCATTGCATATTTTCCACAGGCATGTACCAGGAACGATTTTGCAAGTGTTGGGAAGTTGTCTTTGAAATAACTACAACTACAATGATGCCCTGTTTCTGTTTCTCAAAAGAATACTGCTATGTAATGATGCTCATTCTCTCTTTCATAACATATTTCACCATATGGTAAAGTGTTATGTAGTGATCAATCCCTATTCAATGCTCTCTTCCGAAAATGGTGTGTGTTGTGTTTTTAATGTTGTCCTGCTCTTCTCAAACAATTGTATTGATGTCATGAATTTCACTATTCAAACTGTGGTGACATAAAAATGGTCAGGTATGCAAATTACTATGCTGAATATAAGTGGTACTTGCAAAATTGACACTGCACTATTCACATGATGACTAATGCCAAACATCCATCCAAGTAATGTAAATGTCTTTTTTGCAGTCAGCTACGCATTATCTATTACACATTTCACCTCTCCACTGTGTTGGGCTGAATGCTGGGGGCTGTTAGGTATACTCCCCATTCACTTCATGAACATTTCAAGACATCTAATTACCTGCTGATTTGAAGTTCTACTGTTTTAAATTGATATAAGTTATGGTAATATGTGCAATACCACTAGAAGCTATCATCACAATAATCTCTACCTATTTTATCTTCTAGGTATCTACATTATTTGTATCTAAAATATTTGAATGTACAATACACACTTTTGCTAATAAGAATGTTCTCCATTTCTCAATAGGTCAAACTGGCCGAGCACATGGGCAGGTTCCAGCAACTGAAGAAACCTCCACTCTAGCCCAGGATCAAGCCTTCAGAGAGGACAGCAGCCTTGCTTGTATGGAGGAGCTTGAGGGGATCAGTACACCTGGTCAGTCTGGGCACATGGCTCCAGTAACACTCCTTGTGCCCCCACCAACACCTTCTACCCCAGCTGTGACACCTCAGTAACCCGAAGACTCCACTTCCTTTGTTCCTCCCATTGTGACACCAATCATGTGCCCCCCAGTCCGGGATGATGTTGAGACCACACCACCACCAGCTCCAGCTCACCGAGGAACCAGTCGGATGGGGCACACTGGGGCAAGGGCACAGGGTTTTGGGGTTAGAGGTCATGCGAGGGTGTTTGTGGGCCAGCATACTGAGGCCACTGGGGTCACTGACACCCAGACCACCATCAATCAAATCTTGGGAGCATGTAATCAGTCCCAAGACATAATGGGCCAGGTACTCACCGAGCTCTGGGAGATAAAGCAGCTGCAGGGGGAACACAACCACCAGGTGGAGGCCCATAACTCAAATATGGGCTCCCCAATCGGGGTGCTGCAGGACATTTACACCGATATATGCAGGGTTTTCCCAGCACCATCTACCCCTTCCTCTGGTCCTACAACATTTGAGCCATCTACCTCAGCCATAGCCACAGGAAGGAAGGCCATGCCACCGGAAGAAGCCACAAAGCGATACCAAAGGGGATGATGGAAGCCACAGCAGTCCCTCTAGCCCCTGCAGCTGTGGATCCCCATGCCCCCACCTGCGGCAGGGGACTTCTATGCAGATCACCAGGAGGTGAGGATGGCAAGACCTCTGGCACCACCAGCATGAAACCTCAACGTTAACTTCCTCCAGTGTGTGCCTACCATTCACTTTGTGGAATATTTCTAGTCAAATGTGCCTTTCTGATGCCAGTAGTATTTCGGACATTAGACTTCAAAAAATGTTGCCTCTCCAACTATTGTTTCATTCACCATGACTGACTTCATTACTTTTGCTTTGCTTTAGTTATGTTCACCCTCTTTAATGTCATCATGTTTGATGCAATACATTTACAAGACAAAAAGTCATAGGCTGTTGTTGTATATCACAACTCCATCAATGCATTCGTTATATTCCATCATAACTTGACAATGACAAAACATCAAAAGATTGTGTCAACATAGATGATTTGCAATTAAGTAATGTTTATTTCAAGTTCCCAAACATGACTCCCAGAATATGTCATACCATTCAATCATGATCTACTATGTTTATCCCATTTGACCAATACTTGTCTGCCAACATTTGCACTAACATAACAATCCACATATTATACTATTACTCAGTGCCAGTTTGCACATTTTAAGTTCAAGACCTTGCCAACATGGAAGAAGGGGCTATGTCTAAAAACAATAAGATATCGTAGGTAAATTAACATTGATTTATGTCATCATCTGGAGCCAGATCTTCTGGCCCACATCAATAACACAAGAAAAAAATACATGGCACTACATTTAATAGACACAGAATCATTATAAACCACTATGCCAGAATCTGGTGGAATGTTTCCATCAAGTTACAGTGGTGTGCCACAAGAAGTATGCCGAACAATGATGTGACACATCAACACCCACATACACATTGAGGATTTTACCAATGTGAAGGGAGATTATCATGATTTGGCTCCAATACCACATGTGTTTTAACCAAATGATGCCACAAAAATTGCTTTAGTGCCAATACACGACAGGGAACAAACCCATTGTAATATTCAAATCTCCCATCCATCACAGTGCGAGTTGCCTTGGTACAAGTTTTGTACATGCAAAGTCTGTGTATGGCTTTCCCAGTACCAACACAGGTTTTCTTTGTACTTGGAAACAGAACCATCTACCTGCAAATGTTACAACTCTGTAATTTCCAAATGAAGATGTCATGATGAAGGAACCTAAAACAGATTTTTTTTAAATGGCCAATCACCCAGAACATTGCCACATTCCAAAATCAACTTTTGAAGGACACCATTTCACAAAACAATTAGGAATACCCAATGTAATTGAACACAATAGTCATATGTCCACACTTTGATCTAAAAACACCTTTGGCCTGATTTTCCCTGAACTTGCCCTCCCCAACAAAGTATCACCACATACTTCTCTCATCACCACATAAATAGTTAGTGCATGGCATGTAAAGATATACTTACACTCATGAGAAGAGGTTGTCAATGACATCTAGACGTAAGTCAACTCCTTCCTCTTCACCACTATCATCTTCATTTGGCATGTCAGGATCCTCACCCAGAGCCTCTTCCTGGTCTCCATCCTTTGCGATGTAAGGGATGTTCCATTGCAGGGTGTAGACCACACGATTTGGCACACCTTAGTGGGTGAGTAAAGGAGGGCTCCACTAGTTTTATCCAGACAATAAAACCTGCCATTTAGGAGCACAAAAGCCCACTCCACTGGCCACTGTGTTCTTCCATGGGCCTCATTGTAGTGGACTTCTCCTGGTGTTGGATTCCTCAGCAGTGCCAACAACCATGGTCAGTTGGGCTAAGCTGAGTCTCCTAGTTGGAGGACAAAAAAAGGGCCATACTAATGTAACACAATTCCAGATTATGCAGCTAGCAATACCCCAGATAATATAATGAAAGATTGTACTGACCAAATAGCCAGGCCCTCTCAAGTCCAAGATGAGACATTTGCTGGGGTATGGGGCTGTTCCGTAGTACAAAGGAATCATGGGCCAAGCAGGGGAAATGGGCAAATACGCTTGTGATGTGCAAATCTCATAAGCAGACAACTTCCACGTTCATTGAACGGAAGTTCTTTTGATTCCTGTAGACCTGTTCTCTGGCGTGTGGTGGCACTAAGGCAATATGTGTGCCATCAATTGCTCCAACCACATGTGATAGGCGACCCAAGCCGTAGAAGTCACCCTTCACATTGGCTATATCCTGCTGCCGTGGAAACTGGATGAAGCTGTTGATGTGTTTCATCATTAAAGATGGAGCTTCTTGTTGCATGTCACTGAAAGCTGGTTGTGACATTCCATCGGATAACTGCCCCAGTGTATTGGAAGGATCCGGTGAACACAAAATGAAGTACAGTCATGATTTTGACAATTGGTGTAATAGATGTGGGATTTCTGTTGTGAGGATGAAGATCTAGCTCTAGCTGATAGCATAAATTCAGTATAGTTTGCATATTCAACCTGAATTCTTGATTATATTCCTTTCTTCCATGGTGGCAAGGTCTGGAAAAGGGCGAAACAGCGGAGCCTGTGGTCTCCTCACTCTCCCGGGGTTCATAAGTCTGCATTGCAAAAACATGTGAACACTTTTTACATCATTCACAACACATATTTGATGAGTAACACAAAAGTCACGTAATTTGACACAATTGATATGGTTTAATACATATTTTGAACCAACATTTGCTTCTTGTCCTTTATGCATCACAAGTGACATTTATGGCCTTAATATGAATCTGAAAAATAAATGTGTAAATAATCCATTTCAAATGTCTTATTTACACATTTTCTTTAATGTTTTTTTTCCTCCAAAAATACCGTCAACTGAGGTGTACTCAACACTGTGCCAATATCACGATTCAGGACAGTAATGCACTACACATAAATGGTTCTTTAAAAAAAATTGAGTATCCATCTAACTGTGAATATATGAACAGATTAGTCCCCACTTGAAATGGTTTTGACGCACTTAACAGTCACTGACACGCTAGTTTGAGGTCCTAAAATTGCAGGAGCATGACCTCCCCAATAGGACATATGGAATCAGACGGCAGAGGTCGACAGCGCAGGGGGTGGTAAACTCCACGATGGACACAACCATAGGCTAACGTTGGTGAGCATAACGGTAGAAGGTCAATGGATGTGTCCATCTCCACTGAAGATCGCTTACGTCACGTACATGTATGAGACAGTTGGAAAAAAAGCTCAGTTGCCTCCTAACACTGCTGCTATCAAGACCTCCTCCGCTTTTGCTGCTTTTCTCATCTCTGGGAGCAACCATGCAGGTCCAACAGGTGAGAGGGCCCCTGCCATATTGCTAGAGGAGCTGGAGTTGCAGGCAAAGGGGGTCCTTTTCCTGTATGGCCAGCTCTATGGCTCGCTGGAGGAACAGGTACATGTCTGGCATACATATGTTAATCTGTCTAACTGGCTCTTTTCCATTTACACAGGCTACAATGTCCCTTTGAGTTTCAGAGTGAAGTGTAGTGATTGATGTTAAGTGTCACATACTGTGGCCCTTACAAAGGATAATGATGTTAGGGATCTGTATGCACTCGCCAATGTCAAATATACAACACCATCAATATGTGCTGTGTGTTTGATGCCCTAGATTCAAATTGGTGTGTATGTAGAGATCTATGCATGGATATGTTTGATGTACTTGTGATAAGTTGCTAAATAACATCATGGCAAATAGTAAACACATCATATGCCCTTTACACTTGGAGATATGTATGTACTGTGTAACAAGCAAATGAATATGATGTTAGCTATGTGTATAGTCCCACAAATCACTCAGTCTAGATCAGGGCTCTTCCAAATGTCGTTTGGGAGCTACAAGTAGCTCCCAGACACCTTCAGAGTAGCACACAGTCTTGAGGTCACTTATTGGATGGGCACAAGGTGACCCTTGTAATGTAAAAGTTGAGGAAGGGGGTGTTCATGTGACATCATGATCATCAGGCTGCAGGTAGCATGGCCTGTAATTGAGCAGGGCTCATTCTAAATCATGGGCCAGACTAGGGCTGAGTCACAGGGTCATACAACCGAAGCACTGAAGTACAGATAGCAAGAACATCTATCAGGTGTGCTTAAAATATGGCCCTTAATGCTTTTAAATTTACAACAAAATGCATTTAAATGGACAACAGTTGAAAGTGAGAGTTCAGTGAGTTCTTGAGCAAACACTTCTTTTCAATTGACTCTCATTTTAAACAATGTCATGTCAAAACTTAAGGCCCCCTAAGTCACAGTGGGCACTATCCCCAGTGTCATAATTATTCAAGTTTAGCCTTTTGTAGTTCACAATCTTTTGGACTGATCAGAAGTAGGTCACATCACAGATTATGTAGGGGCCCCTGGGCTAGATGATGTCACTAGCCTGGATTTGTGTGTTTAGACCATGACATAGGATGAGGATGGGCAACAGGTCACCTTTAAAGTGTGTATGAGGATAACGGTTTAGGTCAGCTTGTGACAATACACATGTTGCATGGTAACTTATGAGTTATGCTACTGATAGCTGTAGACAATTTTTGTGACAGCAGTACAGAGAAACAATAAAGTCACAATACCATTGTTTGTTCTTTCCTTTCATGTATCCACACAGGTCAACTCCCATCAGAAGAGCAATATATGGAAGGACCCCGCCAGATAGGTGCGGACCCTGGGGGTCTACAAGTAGCGTAGTGAGTGTCAATTGCCACAAGAGATGGGAGGACCTATGATGCTGGACCCGTAAGATTGTTGAAATCCAGCTTGGGAAGTCCTCCCAGCGTGTAAGAGGGCATGCCGCACCCTGACCCCCCCCCACAATGGCCCGCATTCTTGCAGTGGCCTCTGCAGAGTTTGATGGGCAGTTGAGGGCCCATCAGCAGCAACAAGGGGGTAAGTTCTTATCAGAGTTAATCATGTTACATGACCCATTTTTTTTGTAACAGCCAGGATTTTTTCCTTCAGCTTTCAGTGTGACCCATGGCCAATGCTCTAGAACAGTTCTTGAAGGTGTAAGTTTTGTACAAGGTGTATGATGATGTGCTTTGTCTATTGTTTTTTGCTAATGATACCCCCTGATTTCTGTCCTCAACCAATGGACTGTTCTGAGCAGACACATGGCTGTCTAATCTCCACATATACATAATGTTGTTTGCCATCATGAAGGACAGATGTTACAAATAGGCAAATCGTCTTTATTGTGTCAGATATGATGCTCCCTAACTGATATGGATGATGTAATGTTAGCCCTTTTATAGGTGACATAGCATACTAGGCACTTTTGATACAGTGGATGTACCAACCGTCACATTGGGAAGTTGGGATTCTACACAAACCAGAGTGAGCTTGTGCTCCAACATCACTAGTGACTGCAGAATTGATGTCTACATATTGGTATCAAGACATAGCCAAATTGTGTTCAGCATTAAAAATACTGTTTCATACATGTTAAAAAGTGACAGATTTGCAAGATGTCTTACTGCTTCATAATGTGTGTGTAAGGCAGTCTGCCTTTGGCCAAATAATTGAGATAGGCATACAGTTTTTGGATGAAACAGACGGGAATGTGTACACAATGGTGACAGAGTAACAAATACCCTAAACGATTCTTCAATGTCCTTTGTGATGTCCAGATGAACAATCAATGATGGAGTAAAAGGGGAAACTTGAAGTTATTTTGGAAGACGGAATATTCCATCACATAAATGTATGAGTATCCCATCACAGAATCTCAGATTCAGGCCAGACTCATGACTCATTGGGGGAATCTTTGAAGTAAATAACATGTATGAATCATTGTCAGTAATTATTAGTGTGATGATCTACAATGTTTGAGGACAGTGAAAGCCAGCATATTAAGTGAAACCATTTCACAAGATACAACAAATTTAAAATAACTTTAGATATTTAGGAGTCATGTGTGAAGATGCATGTGGACTGTACTGAACTGTTTTAGAAATGTTTGAAGGGCTGTGTATTTACTTATGCTGTAGAAGTCATTTGAAAATCTACACAAATATTAGTTTCAGACTGTCTTCAACAGCATAGATTTGTAAATAGAATGTGATACATTGCTAAGTTACTTCAGTACAGAATTCATGTATACTTTTTGACAGTTGACATGTGCTTTCGTGACTTGAAGTGATTGTTACCATCGTGAAATGTCCAAACAAAGGTAACCTATATTCAGTTTTTGCTAATATTGGTACAACATTGTAGTATATGTTGCAAGATTTTGATCCAATTTAAGTCGTTGTGCATTGCACATAAAGCACTCACTGGGAAGGGTTCGTCAATGATCCATTCTATGATTCAGCCCTACCGACCAAGTAGGGCACTGAGATCTGACAAAAAAGGCCTAATCGTAGTCCCGAGGATCAGGAGATCACGAACTGGAGGCCGTCTGTTTTCATATAGCACGGCTAAGCTTTGGAACCACCTGCCGGACCACATACGGCTTGAACCTAATTATCTGAACTTTAGAAAACAACTTAAAACTTTTCTTTTCCCTTGATCTGCTCAAAGCTTAAGGCGACAAATGCAAAAGAAACAATTGATGGACGGAATGCTGGACAATGCAAACATTCACCCCCAGTCACAAGGATCTGGGTTAAATCCATCATTCTTTTGCTCACCACACCACCCCAGTTTGGACCCAGCCATATGCAAATCAGTCTTGACCCTTTTCCTTGTGGGAACAGTCCAGCCCGAACTGCCAAGCCAGGTCCTCCCTGGACCGGAAACAAGCATCCTAGGACCGGTTTCAGGGCATCACCCTTCTTCAACCAGGCTAGCTTGAATCCAGTGGTGTAGTGAGCACGGGACCCACGTCTGGGCATACCCTTCCCACTTAGGGCGACAAATGCAAAAGAAACAATTGATGGACGGAATGCTGGACAATGCAAACATTCACCCCCAGTCACAAGGATCTGGGTTAAATCCATCATTCTTTTGCTCACCACACCACCCCAGTTTGGACCCAGCCATATGCAAATCAGTCTTGACCCTGTTCCTTGTGGGAACAGTCCAGCCCGAACTGCCAAGCCAGGTCCTCCCTGGACCGGAAACAAGCATCCTAGGACCAGTTTCAGGGCATCACCCTTCTTCAGCCAGGCTAGCTTGAATCCAGTGGTGTAGTGAGCACGGGACCCATGTCTGGGCATACCCTTCCCACTTAGGGCGACAAATGCAAAAGAAACAATTGATGGACGGAATGCTGGACAATGCAAACATTCACCCCCAGTCACAAGGATCTGGGTTAAATCCATCATTCTTTTGCTCACCACACCACCCCAGTTTCGACCCAGCCATATGCAAATCAGTCTTGACCCTGTTCCTTGTGGGAACAGTCCAGCCTGAACTGCCAAGCCAGGTCCTCCCTGGACCGGAAACAAGCATCCTAGGACCGGTTTCAGGGCATCACCCTTCTTCAGCCAGGCTAGCTTGAATCCAGTGGTGTAGTGAGCACGGGACCCACGTCTGGGCATACCCTTCCCACTTAGGGCGACAAATGCAAAAGAAACAATTGATGGACGGAATGCTGGACAATGCAAACATTCACCCCCAGTCACAAGGATCTGGGTTAAATCCATCATTCTTTTGCTCACCACACCACCACAGTTTGGACCCAGCCATATGCAAATCAGTCTTGACCCTGTTCCTTGTGGGAACAGTCCAGCCCGAACTGCCAAGCCAGGTCCTCCCTGGACCGGAAACAAGCATCCTAGGACCGGTTTCAGGGCATCACCCTTCTTCAGCCAGGCTAGCTTGAATCCAGTGGTGTAGTGAGCACGGGACACACGTCTGGGCATACCCTTCCCACTTAGGCGACAAATGCAAAAGAAACAATTGATGGACGGAATGCTGGACAATGCAAACATTCACCCCTAGTCACAAGGATCTGGGTTAAATCCATCATTCTTTTGCTCACCACACCACCCCAGTTTGGACCCAGCCATATGCAAATCAGTCTTGACCCTGTTCCTTGTGGGAACAGTCCAGCCCGAACTGCCAAGCCAGGTCCTCCCTGGACCGGAAACAAGCATCCTAGGACCGGTTTCAGGGCATCACCCTTCTTCAGCCAGGCTAGCTTGAATCCAGTGGTGTAGTGAGCACGGGACCCACGTCTGGGCATACCCTTCCCACTTAGGGCGACAAATGCGAAAGAAACAATTGATGGACGAAATGCTGGACAATGCAAACATTCACCCCCAGTCACAAGGATCTGGGTTAAATCCATCATTCTTTTGCTCACCACACCACCCCAGTTTGGACCCAGCCATATGCAAATCAGTCTTGACCCTGTTCCTTGTGGGAACAGTCCAGCCCAAACTGCCAAGCCAGGTCCTCCCTGGACCGGAAACAAGCATCCTGGGACCGGTTTCAGGGCATCACCCTTCTTCAGCCAGGCTAGCTTGAATCCAGTGGTTTAGTGAGCACGGGACCCATGTCTGGGCATACCCTTCCCACTTAGGGCGACAAATGCAAAAGAAACAATTGATGGACGGAATGCTGGACAATGCAAACATTCACCCCCAGTCACAAGGATCTGGGTTAAATCCATCATTCTTTTGCTCACCACACCACCCCAGTTTGGACCCAGCCATATGCAAATCAGTCTTGACCCTGTTCCTTGTGGGAACAGTCCAGCCCGAACTGCCAAGCCAGGTCCTCCCTGGACCGGAAACAAGCATCCTAGGACTGGTTTCAGGGCATCACCCTTCTTCAGCCAGGCTAGCTTGAATCCAGTGGTGTAGTGAGCACGGGACCCACGTCTGGGCATACCCTTCCCACTTAGGGCGACAAATGCAAAAGAAACAATTGATGGACGGAATGCTGGACAATGCAAACATTCACCCCCAGTCACAAGGATCTGGGTTAAATCCATCATTCTTTTGCTCACCACACCACCCCAGTTTGGACCCAGCCATATGCAAATCAGTCTTGACCCTGTTCCTTGTGGGAACAGTCCAGCCCGAACTGCCAAGCCAGGTCCTCCTGGACCGGAAACAAGCATCCTAGGACCGGTTTCAGGGCATCACCCTTCTTCAGCCAGGCTAGCTTGAATCCAGTGGTGTATGAGCACGGGACCCACGTCTCGGCATACCCTTCCCACTTAGGGCGACAAATGCAAAAGAAACAATTGATGGACGGAATGCTGGACAATGCAAACATTCACCCCCAGTCACAAGGATCTGGGTTAAATCCATCATTCTTTTGCTCACCACACCACCCCAGTTTGGACCCAGCCATATGCAAATCAGTCTTGACCCTGTTCCTTGTGGGAACAGTCCATCCCGAACTGCCAAGCCAGGTCCTCCCTGGACCGGAAACAAGCATCCTAGGACCGGTTTCAGGGCATCACCCTTCTTCAGCCAGGCTAGCTTGAATCCAGTGGTGTAGTGAGCACGGGACCCACGTCTGGGCATACCCTTCCCACTTAGGGCGACAAATGCAAAAGAAACAATTGATGGACGGAATGCTGTACAATGCAAACATTCACCCCCAGTCACAAGGATCTGGGTTAAATCCATCATTCTTTTGCTCACCACACCACCCCAGTTTGGACCCAGCCATATGCAAATCAGTCTTGACCCTGTTCCTTGTGGGAACAGTCCAGCCCGAACTGCCAAGCCAGGTCCTCCCTGGACCGGAAACAAGCATCCTAGGACCGGTTTCAGGGCATCACCCTTCTTCAGCCAGGCTAGCTTGAATCCAGGCTAGCTTGAATCCAGTGGTGTAGTGAGCATTTGTCACCCCGAGTGGGACGGGTATGCCCAGAGGTGGGTCCCGTGCTCTCCATGCCACTGGAATCAAGCTATCCTGGCTGAAGAGGGTGAAACCCCGAAACCGGTCCTAGGATGCTTGTTTCCAGTCCAGGGAGGACCTGGCTTGGCAGTTCGGGCTGGACTGTTCCCATGAGGCACAGGGTCAAGACTGATTTGCATATGGCTGGGTTCAAACTGGAATGGCATGGTGAGCAAAAAACGATGGATTTAGGCCCAGATCTCTGTACTGGGGTGAATGTATGACATTGTTCTGCATTCTGTCCATCAACTGTTGTTTTTGCATTTGTCACCCCGAGTGGGACAGGTATGCCCAGACGTGGGTCCCGTGCTCTCCATGCCACTGGAATCAAGCTATCCTGGCTGAAGAGGGTGAAACCCGAAACCGGTCCTAGGATGCTTGTTTCCAGTCCAGGGAGGACCTGGCTTGGCAGTTCGGGCTGGACTGTTCCCATGAGGCACAGGGTCAAGACTGATTTGCATATGGCTGGGTTCAAACTGGAATGGCATGGTGAGAAAATAAACGATGGATTCAGGCCCAGATCTCTGTACTGGGGTGAATGTATGACATTGTTCTGCATTCTGTCCATCAACTGTGTTTTTGCATTTGTCACCCCGAGTGGGACGGGTATGCCCAGACGTGGGTCCCGTGCTCTCCATGCCACTGGAATCAAGCTATCCTGGCTGAAGAGGGTGAAACCCGAAACCGGTCCTAGGATGCTTGTTTCCAGTCCAGGGAGGACCTGGCTTGGCAGCTCGGGCTGGACTGTTCCCATGAGGCACAGGGTCAAGACTGATTTGCATATGGCTGGGTTCAAACTGGAATGGCATGGTGAGCAAAAAACGATGGATTTAGGCCCAGATCTCTGTACTGGGGTGAATGTATGACATTGTTCTGCATTCTGTCCATCAACTGTTGTTTTGCATTTGTCACCCCGAGTGGGACGGGTATGCCCAGACGTGGGTCCCGTGCTCTCCATGCCACTGGAATCAAGCTATCCTGGCTGAAGAGGGTGAAACCCCGAAACCGGTCCTAGGATGCTTGTTTCCAGTCCAGGGAGGACCTGGCTTGGCAGTTCGGGCTGGACTGTTCCCATGAGGCACAGGGTCAAGACTGATTTGCATATGGCTGGGTTCAAACTGGAATGGCATGGTGAACAAAAACGATGGATTTAGGCCCAGATCTCTGTACTGGGGTGAATGTATGACATTGTTCTGCATTCTGTCCATCAACTGTTGTTTTTGCATTTGTCACCCCGAGTGGGACGGGTATGCCCAGACGTGGGTCCCGTGCTCTCCATGCCACTGGAATCAAGCTATCCTGGCTGAAGAGGGGTGAAACCCCGAAACCGGTCCTAGGATTCTTGTTTCCAGTCCAGGGAGGACCTGGCTTGGCAGTTCGGGCTGGACTGTTCCCATGAGGCACAGGGTCAAGACTGATTTGCATATGGCTGGGTTCAAACTGGAATGGCATGGTGAGCAAAAACGATGGATTTAGGCCCAGATCTCTGTACTGGGGTGAATGTATGACATTGTTCTGCATTCTGTCCATCAACTGTTGTTTTTGCATTTGTCACCCCGAGTGGGACGGGTATGCCCAGACGTGGGTCCCGTGCTCTCCATGCCACTGGAATCAAGATATCCTGGCTGAAGAGGGGTGAAACCCCGAAACCGGTCCTAGGATGCTTGTTTCCAGTCCAGGGAGGACCTGGCTTGGCAGTTCGGGCTGTACTGTTCCCATGAGGCACAGGGTCAAGACTGATTTGCATATGGCTGGGTTCAAACTGGAATGGCATGGTGAGCAAAAAAACGATGGATTTAGGCCCAGATCTCTGTACTGGGGTGAATGTATGACATTGTTCTGCATTCTGTCCATCAACTGTTGTTTTTGCATTTGTCACCCCGAGTGGGACGGGTATGCCCAGACGTGGGTCCCGTGCTCTCCATGCCACTGGAATCAAGCTATCCTGGCTGAAGAGGGGTGAAACCCCGAAACCGGTCCTAGGATGCTTGTTTCCAGTCCAGGGAGGACCTGGCTTGGCAGTTCGGGCTGGACTGTTCCCATGAGGCACAGGGTCAAGACTGATTTGCATATGGCTGGGTTCAAACTGGAATGGCATGGTGAGCAAAAACGATGGATTTAGGCCCAGATCTCTGTACTGGGGTGAATGTATGACATTGTTCTGCATTCTGTCCATCAACTGTTGTTTTTGCATTTGTCACCCCGAGTGGGACGGGTATGCCCAGACGTGGGTCCCGTGCTCTCCATGCCACTGGAATCAAGCTATCCTGGCTGAAGAGGGGTGAAACCCCGAAACCGGTCCTAGGATGCTTGTTTCCAGTCCAGGGAGGACCTGGCTTGGCAGTTTGGGCTGGACTGTTCCCATGAGGCACAGGGTCAAGACTGATTTGCATATGGCTGGGTTCAAACTGGAATGGCATGGTGAGCAAAAAACGATGGATTTAGGCCCAGATCTCTGTACTGGGGTGAATGTATGACATTGTTCTGCATTCTGTCCATCAACTGTTGTTTTTGCATTTGTCACCCCGAGTGGGACGGGTATGCCCAGACGTGGGTCCCGTGCTCTCCATGCCACTGGAATCAAGCTATCCTGGCTGAAGAGGGGTGAAACCTCGAAACCGGTCCTAGGATGCTTGTTTCCAGTCCAGGGAGGACCTGGCTTGGCAGTTCGGGCTGGACTGTTCCCATGAGGCACATGGTCAAGACTGATTTGCATATGGCTGGGTTCAAACTGGAATGGCATGGTGAGCAAAAAACGATGGATTTAGGCCCAGATCTCTGTACTGGGGTGTATGTATGACATTGTTCTGCATTCTGTCCATCAACTGTTGTTTTTGCATTTGTCACCCCGAGTGGGACGGGTATGCTCAGACGTGGGTCCCGTGCTCTCCATGCCACTGGAATCAAGCTATCCTGGCTGAAGAGGGGTGAAACCCCGAAACCGGTCCTAGGATGCTTGTTTCCAGTCCAGGGAGGACCTGGCTTGGCAGTTCGGGCTGGACTGTTCCCATGAGGCATAGGGTCAAGAGTGATTTGCATATGGCTGGGTTCAAACTGGAATGGCATGGTGAGCAAAAAGCGATGGATTTAGGCCCAGATCTCTGTACTGGGGTGAATGTATGACATTGTTCTGCATTCTGTCCATCAACTGTTGTTTTTGCATTTGTCACCCCGAGTGGGACGGGTATGCCCAGACGTGGGTCCCGTGCTCTCCATGCCACTGGAATCAAGCTATCCTGGCTGAAGAGGGGTGAAACCCTGAAACCGGTCCTAGGATGCTTGTTTCCAGTCCAGGGAGGACCTGGCTTGGCAGTTCGGGCTGGACTGTTCCCATGAGGCACAGGGTCAAGACTGATTTGCATATGGCTGGGTTCAAACTGGAATGGCGAGCAAAAAACGATGGATTTAGGCCCAGATCTCTGTACTGGGGTGAATGTATGACATTGTTCTGCATTCTGTCCATCAACTGTTGTTTTTGCATTTGTCACCCCGATTGGGACGGGTATGCAAAGACGTTGGTCCCGTGCTCTCCATGCCACTGGAATCAAGCTATCCTGGCTGAAGAGGGGTGAAACCCCAAAACCGGTCCTAGGATGCTTGTTTCCAGGCCAGGGAGGACCTGGCTTGGCAGTTCGGGCTGGACTGTTCCCAGGAGGTACAGGGTCAAGACTGATTTGCATATGGCTGGGTTCAAACTGGAATGGCATGGTGAGCAACAAAACGATGGATTTAGGCCCAGATCTCTGTACTGGGGTGAATGTATGACATTGTTCTGCATTCTGTCCATCAACTGTTGTTTTTGCATTTGTCACCCCGAGTGGGACGGGTATGCCCAGACGTGGGTCCCGTGCTCTCCATGCCACTGGAATCAAGCTATCCTGGCTGAAGAGGGGTGAAACCCCGAAACCGGTCCTAGGATGCTTGTTTCCAGTCCAGGGAGGCCCTGGCTTGGCAGTTCGGGCTGGACTGTTCCCATGAGGCACAGGGTCAAGACTGATTTGCATATGGCTGGGTTCAAACTGGAATGGCATGGTGAGCAAAAAAACGATGGATTTAGGCCCAGATCTCTGTACTGGGGTGAATGTATGACATTGTTCTGCATTCTGTCCATCAACTGTTGTTTTTGCATTTGTCACCCCGAGTGGGACGGGTATGCCCAGACGTGGGTCCTGTGCTCTCCATGCCACTGGAATCAAGCTATCCTGGCTGAAGAGGGGTGAAACCCTGAAACCGGTCCTAGGATGCTTGTTTCCAGTCCAGGGAGGACCTGGCTTGGCAGTTTGGGCTGGACTGTTCCCATGAGGCACAGGG
Source organism: Calotriton arnoldi (assembly GCA_963921515.1). Classification (NCBI taxonomy): domain Eukaryota; kingdom Metazoa; phylum Chordata; class Amphibia; order Caudata; family Salamandridae; genus Calotriton; species Calotriton arnoldi. Next base: position 81,158 of record CAWUFW010021201.1, read on the forward strand.
TCAAGACTGATTTGCATATGGCTGGGTTCAAACTGGAATGGCATGGTGAGCAAAAACGATGGATTTAGGCCCAGATCTCTGTACTGGGGTGAATGTATGACATTGTTCTGCATTCTGTCCATCAACTGTTGTTTTTGCATTTGTCACCCCGAGTGGGACGGGTATGCCCAGACGTGGGTCCCGTGCTCTCCATGCCACTGGAATCAAGCTAACCTGGCTGAAGAGGGGTGAAACCCCGAAACCGGTCCTAGGATGCTTGTTTCCAGTCCAGGGAGGACCTGGCTTGGCAGTTCGGGCTGGACTGTTCCCATGAGGCACAGGGTCAAGACTGATTTGCATATGGCTGGGTTCAAACTGGAATGGCATGGTGAGCAAAAAACGATGGATTTAGGCCCAGATCTCTGTACTGGGGTGAATGTATGACATTGTTCTGCATTCTGTCCATCAACTGTTGTTTTTGCATTTGTCACCCCGAGTGGGACGGGTATGCCCAGACGTGGGTCCCGTGCTCTCGATGCCACTGGAATCAAGCTATCCTGGCTGAAGAGGGGTGAAACCCCGAAACCGGTCCTAGGATGCTTGTTTCCAGTCCAGGGAGGACCTGGCTTGGCAGTTCGGGCTGGACTGTTCCCATGAGGCACAGGGTCAAGACTGATTTGCATATGGCTGGGTTCAAACTGGAATGGCATGGTGAGCAAAAAACGATGGATTTAGGCCCAGATCTCTGTACTGGGGTGAATGTATGACATTGTTCTGCATTCTGTCCATCAACTGTTGTTTTTGCATTTGTCACCCCGAGTGGGACGGGTATGCCCAGACGTGGGTCCCGTGCTCTCCATGCCACTGGAATCAAGCTATCCTGGCTGAAGAGGGGTGAAACCCGGAAACCGGTCCTAGGATGGTTGTTTCCAGTCCAGGGAGGACCTGGCTTGGCAGTTCGGGCTGGACTGTTCCCATGAGGCACAGGGTCAAGACTGATTTGCATATGGCTGGGTTCAAACTGGAATGGCATGGTGAGCAAAAAACGATGGATTTAGGCCCAGATCTCTGTACTGGGGTGAATGTATGACATTGTTCTGCATTCTGTCCATCAACTGTTGTTTTTGCATTTGTCACCCCGAGTGGGACGGGTATGCCCAGACGTGGGTCCCGTGCTCTCCATGCCACTGGAATCAAGCTATCCTGGCTGAAGAGGGGTGAAACCCCGAAACCGGTCCTAGGATGCTTGTTTCCAGTCCAGGGAGGACCTGGCTTGGCAGTTCGGGCTGGACTGTTCCCATGAGGCACAGGGTCAAGACTGATTTGCATATGGCTGGGTTCAAACTGGAATGGCATGGTGAGCAAAAAAACGATGGATTTAGGCCCAGATCTCTGTACTGGGGTGAATGTATGACATTGTTCTGCATTCTGTCCATCAACTGTTGTTTTTGCATTTGTCACCCCGAGTGGGACGGGTATGCCCAGACGTGGGTCCCGTGCTCTCCATGCCACTGGAATCAAGCTATCCTGGCTGAAGAGGGGTGAAACCCCGAAACCGGTCCTAGGATGCTTGTTTCCAGTCCAGGGAGGACCTGGCTTGGCAGTTCGGGCTGGACTGTTCCCATGAGGCACAGGGTCAAGACTGATTTGCATATGGCTGGGTTCAAACTGGAATGGCATGGTGAGCAAAAAACGATGGATTTAGGCCCAGATCTCTGTACTGGGGTGAATGTATGACATTGTTCTGCATTCTGTCCATCAACTGTTGTTTTTGCATTTGTCACCCCGAGTGGGACGGGTATGCCCAGACGTGGGTCCCGTGCTCTCCATGCCACTGGAATCAAGCTATCCTGGCTGAAGAGGGGTGAAACCCGGAAACCGGTCCTAGGATGCTTGTTTCCAGTCCAGGGAGGTCCTGGCTTGGCAGTTCGGGCTGGACTGTTCCCATGAGGCACAGGGTCAAGACTGATTTGCATATGGCTGGGTTCAAACTGGAATGGCATGGTGAGCAAAAACGATGGATTTAGGCCCAGATCTCTGTACTGGGGTGAATGTATGACATTGTTCTGCATTCTGTCCATCAACTGTTGGTTTTGCATTTGTCACCCTGAGTGGGACGGGTATGCTCAGACGTGGGTCCCGTGCTCTCCATGCCACTGGAATCAAGCTATCCTGGCTGAAGAGGGGTGAAACCCCGAAACCGGTCCTAGGATGCTTGTTTCCAGTCCAGGGAGGACCTGGCTTGGCAGTTCGGGCTGGACTGTTCCCATGAGGCACAGGGTCAAGACTGATTTGCATATGGCTGGGTTCAAACTGGAATGGCATGGTGAGCAAAAAACGATGGATTTAGGCCCAGATCTCTGTACTGGGGTGAATGTATGACATTGTTCTGCATTCTGTCCATCAACTGTTGGTTTTGCATTTGTCACCCTGAGTGGGACGGGTATGCTCAGACGTGGGTCCCGTGCTCTCCATGCCACTGGAATCAAGCTATCCTGGCTGAAGAGGGGTGAAACCCCGAAACCGGTCCTAGGATGCTTGTTTCCAGTCCAGGGAGGACCTGGCTTGGCAGTTCGGGCTGGACTGTTCCCATGAGGCACAGGGTCAAGACTGATTTGCATATGGCTGGGTTCAAACTGGAATGGCATGGTGAGCAAAAACGATGGATTTAGGCCCAGGTCTCTGTACTGGGGTGAATGTATGACATTGTTCTGCATTCTGTCCATCAACTGTTGTTTTTGCATTTGTCACCCCGAGTGGGACGGGTATGCCCAGACGTGGGTCCCGTGCTCTCCATGCCACTGGAATCAAGCTATCCTGGCTGAAGAGGGGTGAAACCCTGAAACCGGTCCTAGGATGCTTGTTTCCAGTCCAGGGAGGACCTGGCTTGGCAGTTCGGGCTGGACTGTTCCCATGAGGCACAGGGTCAAGACTGATTTGCATATGGCTGGGTTCAAACTGGAATGGCATGGTGAGCAAAAAACGATGGATTTAGGCCCAGATCTCTGTACTGGGGTGAATGTATGACATTGTTCTGCATTCTGTCCATCAACTGTTGTTTTTGCATTTGTCACCCCGAGTGGGACGGGTATGCCCAGACGTGGGTCCCGTGCTCTCCATGCCACTGGAATCAAGCTATCCTGGCTGAAGAGGGGTGAAACCCCGAAACCGGTCCTAGGATGCTTGTTTCCAGTCCAGGGAGGACCTGGCTTGGCAGTTCGGGCTGGACTGTTCCCATGAGGCACAGGGTCAAGACTGATTTGCATATGGCTGGGTTCAAACTGGAATGGCATGGTGAGCAAAAAACGATGGATTTAGGCCCAGATCTCTGTACTGGGGTGAATGTATGACATTGTTCTGCATTCTGTCCATCAACTGTTGTTTTTGCATTTGTCACCCCGAGTGGGACGGGTATGCCCAGACGTGGGTCCCGTGCTCTCCATGCCACTGGAATCAAGCTATCCTGTCTGAAGAGGGGTGAAACCCCGAAACCGGTCCTAGGATGCTTGTTTCCAGTCCAGGGAGGACCTGGCTTGGCAGTTCGGGCTGGACTGTTCCCATGAGGCACAGGGTCAAGACTGATTTGCATATGGCTGGGTTCAAACTGGAATGGCATGGTGAGCAAAAAACGATGGATTTAGGCCCAGATCTCTGTACTGGGGTGAATGTATGACATTGTTCTGCATTCTGTCCATCAACTGTTGTTTTTGCATTTGTCACCCTGAGTGGGACGGGTATGCCCAGACGTGGGTCCCGTGCTCTCCATGCCACTGGAATTAAGCTATCCTGGCTGAAGAGGGGTGAAACCCCGAAACCGGTCCTAGGATGCTTGTTTCCAGTCCAGGGACGACCTGGCTTGGCAGTTCGGGCTGGACTGTTCCCATGAGGCACAGGGTCAAGACTGATTTGCATATTGCTGGGTTCAAACTGGAATGGCATGGTGAGCAAAAAACGATGGATTTAGGCCCAGATCTCTGTACTGGGGTGAATGTATGACATTGTTCTGCATTCTGTCCATCAACTGTTGTTTTTGCATTTGTCACCCCGAGTGGGACGGGTATGCCCAGAACGTGGGTCCCGTGCTCTCCATGCCTCTGGAATCAAGCTATCCTGGCTGAAGAGGGGTGAAACCCCGAAACCGGTCCTAGGATGCTTGTTTCCAGTCAAGGGAGGACCTGGCTTGGCAGTTCGGGCTGGACTGTTCCCATGAGGCACAGGGTCAAGACTGATTTGCATATGGCTGGGTTCAAACTGGAATGGCAAGGTGAGCAAAAACGATGGATTTAGGCCCAGATCTCTGTACTGGGGTGAATGTATGACATTGTTCTGCATTCTGTCCATCAACTGTTGTTTTTGCATTTGTCACCCCGAGTGGGACGGGTATGCCCAGACGTGGGTCCCGTGCTCTCCATGCCACTGGAATCAAGCTATCCTGGCTGAAGAGGGGTGAAACCCGGAAACCGGTCCTAGGATGCTTGTTTCCAGTCCAGGGAGGTCCTGGCTTGGCAGTTCGGGCTGGACTGTTCCCATGAGGCACAGGGTCAAGACTGATTTGCATATGGCTGGGTTCAAACTGGAATGGCATGGTGAGCAAAAAACGATGGATTTAGGCCCAGATCTCTGTACTGGGGTGAATGTATGACATTGTTCTGCATTCTGTCCATCAACTGTTGGTTTTGCATTTGTCACCCTGAGTGGGACGGGTATGCTCAGACGTGGGTCCCGTGCTCTCCATGCCACTGGAATCAAGCTATCCTGGCTGAAGAGGGGTGAAACCCCGAAACCGGTCCTAGGATGCTTGTTTCCAGTCCAGGGAGGACCTGGCTTGGCAGTTCGGGCTGGACTGTTCCCATGAGGCACAGGGTCAAGACTGATTTGCATATGGCTGGGTTCAAACTGGAATGGCATGGTGAGCAAAAAACGATGGATTTAGGCCCAGATCTCTGTACTGGGGTGAATGTATGACATTGTTCTGCATTCTGTCCATCAACTGTTGGTTTTGCATTTGTCACCCTGAGTGGGACGGGTATGCTCAGACGTGGGTCCCGTGCTCTCCATGCCACTGGAATCAAGCTATCCTGGCTGAAGAGGGGTGAAACCCCGAAACCGGTCCTAGGATGCTTGTTTCCAGTCCAGGGAGGACCTGGCTTGGCAGTTCGGGCTGGACTGTTCCCATGAGGCACAGGGTCAAGACTGATTTGCATATGGCTGGGTTCAAACTGGAATGGCATGGTGAGCAAAAAACGATGGATTTAGGCCCAGATCTCTGTACTGGGGTGAATGTATGACATTGTTCTGCATTCTGTCCATCAACTGTTGTTTTTGCATTTGTCACCCCGAGTGGGACGGGTATGCCCAGACGTGGGTCCCGTGCTCTCCATGCCACTGGAATCAAGCTATCCTGGCTGAAGAGGGGTGAAACCCTGAAACCGGTCCTAGGATGCTTGTTTCCAGTCCAGGGAGGACCTGGCTTGGCAGTTCGGGCTGGACTGTTCCCATGAGGCACAGGGTCAAGACTGATTTGCATATGGCTGGGTTCAAACTGGAATGGCATGGTGAGCAAAAAACGATGGATTTAGGCCCAGATCTCTGTACTGGGGTGAATGTATGACATTGTTCTGCATTCTGTCCATCAACTGTTGTTTTTGCATTTGTCACCCCGAGTGGGACGGGTATGCCCAGACGTGGGTCCCGTGCTCTCCATGCCACTGGAATCAAGCTATCCTGGCTGAAGAGGGGTGAAACCCCGAAACCGGTCCTAGGATGCTTGTTTCCAGTCCAGGGAGGACCTGGCTTGGCAGTTCGGGCTGGACTGTTCCCATGAGGCACAGGGTCAAGACTGATTTGCATATGGCTGGGTTCAAACTGGAATGGCATGGTGAGCAAAAAAACGATGGATTTAGGCCCAGATCTCTGTACTGGGGTGAATGTATGACATTGTTCTGCATTCTGTCCATCAACTGTTGTTTTTGCATTTGTCACCCCGAGTGGGACGGGTATGCCCAGACGTGGGTCCCGTGCTCTCCATGCCACTGGAATCAAGCTATCCTGTCTGAAGAGGGGTGAAACCCCGAAACCGGTCCTAGGATGCTTGTTTCCAGTCCAGGGAGGACCTGGCTTGGCAGTTCGGGCTGGACTGTTCCCATGAGGCACAGGGTCAAGACTGATTTGCATATGGCTGGGTTCAAACTGGAATGGCATGGTGAGCAAAAAAACGATGGATTTAGGCCCAGATCTCTGTACTGGGGTGAATGTATGACATTGTTCTGCATTCTGTCCATCAACTGTTGTTTTTGCATTTGTCACCCCGAGTGGGACGGGTATGCCCAGACGTGGGTCCCGTGCTCTCCATGCCACTGGAATTAAGCTATCCTGGCTGAAGAGGGGTGAAACCCCGAAACCGGTCCTAGGATGCTTGTTTCCAGTCCAGGGACGACCTGGCTTGGCAGTTCGGGCTGGACTGTTCCCATGAGGCACAGGGTCAAGACTGATTTGCATATGGCTGGGTTCAAACTGGAATGGCATGGTGAGCAAAAAACGATGGATTTAGGCCCAGATCTCTGTACTGGGGTGAATGTATGACATTGTTCTGCATTCTGTCCATCAACTGTTGTTTTTGCATTTGTCACCCCGAGTGGGACGGGTATGCCCAGAAGTGGGTCCCGTGCTCTCCATGCCTCTGGAATCAAGCTATCCTGGCTGAAGAGGGGTGAAACCCCGAAACCGGTCCTAGGATGCTTGTTTCCAGTCCAGGGAGGACCTGGCTTGGCAGTTCGGGCTGGACTGTTCCCATGAGGCACAGGGTCAAGACTGATTTGCATATGGCTGGGTTCAAACTGGAATGGCAAGGTGAGCAAAAAACGATGGATTTAGGCCCAGATCTCTGTACTGGGGTGAATGTATGACATTGTTCTGCATTCTGTCCATCAACTGTTGTTTTTGCATTTGTCACCCCGAGTGGGACGGGTATGCCCAGACGTGGGTCCCGTGCTCTCCATGCCACTGGAATCAAGCTATCCTGGCTGAAGAGGGGTGAAACCCCGAAACCGGTCCTAGGATGCTTGTTTCCAGTCCAGGGAGGACCTGGCTTGGCAGTTCGGGCTGGACTGTTCCCATGAGGCACAGGGTCAAGACTGATTTGCATATGGCTGGGTTCAAACTGGAATGGCATGGTGAGCAAAAAACGATGGATTTAGGCCCAGATCTCTGTACTGGGGTGAATGTATGACATTGTTCTGCATTCTGTCCATCAACTGTTGTTTTTGCATTTGTCACCCCGAGTGGGACGGGTATGCCCAGACGTGGGTCCCGTGCTCTCCATGCCACTGGAATCAAGCTATCCTGGCTGAAGAGGGGTGAAACCCCGAAACCGGTCCTAGGATGCTTGTTTCCAGTCCAGGGAGGACCTGGCTTGGCAGTTCGGGCTGGACTGTTCCCATGAGGCACAGGGTCAAGACTGATTTGCATATGGCTGGGTTCAAACTGGAATGGCATGGTGAGCAAAAAACGATGGATTTAGGCCCAGATCTCTGTACTGGGGTGAATGTATGACATTGTTCTGCATTCTGTCCATCAACTGTTGTTTTTGCATTTGTCACCCCGAGTGGGACGGGTATGCCCAGACGTGGGTCCCGTGCTCTCCATGCCACTGGAATCAAGCTATCCTGGCTGAAGAGGGGTGAAACCCCGAAACCGGTCCTAGGATGCTTGTTTCCAGTCCAGGGACGACCTGGCTTGGCAGTTCGGGCTGGACTGTTCCCATGAGGCACAGGGTCAAGACTGATTTGCATATGGCTGGGTTCAAACTGGAATGGCATGGTGAGCAAAAAAACGATGGATTTAGGCCCAGATCTCTGTACTGGGGTGAATGTATGACATTGTTCTGCATTCTGTCCATCAACTGTTGTTTTTGCATTTGTCACCCCGAGTGGGACGGGTATGCCCAGACGTGGGTCCCGTGCTCTCCATGCCACTGGAATCAAGCTATCCTGGCTGCAGAGGGGTGAAACCCCGAAACCGGTCCTAGGATGCTTGTTTCCAGTCCAGGGAGGACCTGGCTTGGCAGTTCGGGCTGGACTGTTCCCATGAGGCACAGGGTCAAGACTGATTTGCATATGGCTGGGTTCAAACTGGAATGGCATGGTGAGCAAAAAACGATGGATTTAGGCCCAGATCTCTGTACTGGGGTGAATGTATGACATTGTTCTGCATTCTGTCCATCAACTGTTGTTTTTGCATTTGTCACCCCGAGTGGGACGGGTATGCCCAGACGTGGGTCCCGTGCTCTCCATGCCACTGGAATCAAGCTATCCTGGCTGAAGAGGGGTGAAACCCGGAAACCGGTCCTAGGATGCTTGTTTCCAGTCCAGGGAGGACCTGGCTTGGCAGTTCGGGCTGGACTGTTCCCATGAGGCACAGGGTCAAGACTGATTTGCATATGGCTGGGTTCAAACTGGAATGGCATGGTGAGCAAAAAACGATGGATTTAGGCCCAGATCTCTGTACTGGGGTGAATGTATGACATTGTTCTGCATTCTGTCCATCAACTGTTGGTTTTGCATTTGTCACCCCGAGTGGGACGGGTATGCCCAGACGTGGGTCCCGTGCTCTCCATGCCACTGGAATCAAGCTATCCTGGCTGAAGAGGGGTGAAACCCCGAAACCGGTCCTAGGATGCTTGTTTCCAGTCCAGGGAGGACCTGGCTTGGCAGTTCGGGCTGGACTGTTCCCATGAGGCACAGGGTCAAGACTGATTTGCATATGGCTGGGTTCAAACTGGAATGGCATGGTGAGCAAAAAACGATGGATTTAGGCCCAGATCTCTGTACTGGGGTGAATGTATGACATTGTTCTGCATTCTGTCCATCAACTGTTGTTTTTGCATTTGTCACCCCGAGTGGGACGGGTATGCCCAGACGTGGGTCCCGTGCTCTCCATGCCACTGGAATCAAGCTATCCTGGCTGAAGAGGGGTGAAACCCCGAAACCGGTCGTAGGATGCTTGTTTCCAGTCCAGGGAGGACCTGGCTTGGCAGTTCGGGCTGGACTGTTCCCATGAGGCACAGGGTCAAGACTGATTTGCATATGGCTGGGTTCAAACTGGAATGGCATGGTGAGCAAAAAACGATGGATTTAGGCCCAGATCTCTGTACTGGGGTGAATGTATGACATTGTTCTGCATTCTGTCCATCAACTGTTGTTTTTGCATTTGTCACCCCGAGTGGGACGGGTATGCCCAGACGTGGGTCCCGTGCTCTCCATGCCACTGGAATCAAGCTATCCTGGCTGAAGAGGGGTGAAACCCCGAAACAGGTCCTAGGATGCTTGTTTCCAGTCCAGGGAGGACCTGGCTTGGCAGTTCGGGCTGGACTGTTCCCATGAGGCACAGGGTCAAGACTGATTTGCATATGGCTGGGTTCAAACTGGAATGGCATGGTGAGCAAAAAAACGATGGATTTAGGCCCAGATCTCTGTACTGGGGTGAATGTATGACATTGTTCTGCATTCTGTCCATCAACTGTTGTTTTTGCATTTGTCACCCCGAGTGGGACGGGTATGCCCAGACGTGGGTCCCGTGCTCTCCATGCCACTGGAATCAAGCTATCCTGGCTGAAGAGGGGTGAAACCCCGAAACCGGTCCTAGGATGCTTGTTTCCAGTCCAGGGAGGACCTGGCTTGGCAGTTCGGGCTGGACTGTTCCCATGAGGCACAGGGTCAAGACTGATTTGCATATGGCTGGGTTCAAACTGGAATGGCATGGTGAGCAAAAAAACGATGGATTTAGGCCCAGATCTCTGTACTGGGGTGAATGTATGACATTGTTCTGCATTCTGTCCATCAACTGTTGTTTTTGCATTTGTCACCCCGAGTGGGACGGGTATGCCCAGACGTGGGTCCCGTGCTCTCCATGCCACTGGAATCAAGCTATCCTGGCTGAAGAGGGGTGAAACCCCGAAACCGGTCCTAGGATGCTTGTTTCCAGTCCAGGGAGGACCTGGCTTGGCAGTTCGGGCTGGACTGTTCCCATGAGGCACAGGGTCAAGACTGATTTGCATATGGCTGGGTTCAAACTGGAATGGCATGGTGAGCAAAAAAACGATGGATTTAGGCCCAGATCTCTGTACTGGGGTGAATGTATGACATTGTTCTGCATTCTGTCCATCAACTGTTGTTTTTGCATTTGTCACCCTGAGTGGGACGGGTATGCCCAGACGTGGGTCCCGTGCTCTCCATGCCACTGGAATCAAGCTATCCTGGCTGAAGAGGGGTGAAACCCCGAAACCGGTCCTAGGATGCTTGTTTCCAGTCCAGGGAGGACCTGGCTTGGCAGTTCGGGCTGGACTGTTCCCATGAGGCACAGGGTCAAGACTGATTTGCATATGGCTGGGTTCAAACTGGAATGGCATGGTGAGCAAAAAACGATGGATTTAGGCCCAGATCTCTGTACTGGGGTGAATGTATGACATTGTTCTGCATTCTGTCCATCAACTGTTGTTTTTGCATTTGTCACCCCGAGTGGGACGGGTATGCCCAGACGTGGGTCCTGTGCTCTCCATGCCACTGGAATCAAGCTATCCTGGCTGAAGAGGGGTGAAACCCTGAAACCGGTCCTAGGATGCTTGTTTCCAGTCCAGGGAGGACCTGGCTTGGCAGTTCGGGCTGGACTGTTCCCATGAGGCACAGGGTCAAGACTGATTTGCATATGGCTGGGTTCAAACTGGAATGGCATGGTGAGCAAAAAAACGATGGATTTAGGCCCAGATCTCTGTACTGGGGTGAATGTATGACATTGTTCTGCATTCTGTCCATCAATTGTTGTTTTTGCATTTGTCACCCCGAGTGGGACGGGTATGCCCAGACGTGGGTCCCGTGCTCTCCATGCCACTGGAATCAAGCTATCCTGGCTGAAGAGGGGTGAAACCCCGAAACCGGTCCTAGGATGCTTGTTTCCAGTCCAGGGAGGACCTGGCTTGGCAGTTCGGGCTGGACTGTTCCCATGAGGCACAGGGTCAAGACTGATTTGCATATGGCTGGGTTCAAACTGGAATGGCATGGTGAGCAAAAACGATGGATTTAGGCCCAGATCTCTGTACTGGGGTGAATGTATGACATTGTTCTGCATTCTGTCCATCAACTGTTGTTTTTGCATTTGTCACCCCGAGTGGGACGGGTATGCCCAGACGTGGGTCCCGTGCTCTCCATGCCACTGGAATCAAGCTATCCTGGCTGAAGAGGGGTGAAACCCCGAAACCGGTCCTAGGATGCTTGTTTCCAGTCCAGGGAGGACCTGGCTTGGCAGTTCGGGCTGGACTGTTCCCATGAGGCACAGGGTCAAGACTGATTTGCATATGGCTGGGTTCAAACTGGAATGGCATGGTGAGCAAAAAACGATGGATTTAGGCCCAGATCTCTGTACTGGGGTGAATGTATGACATTGTTCTGCATTCTGTCCATCAACTGTTGTTTTTGCATTTGTCACCCCGAGTGGGACGGGTATGCCCAGACGTGGGTCCCGTGCTCTCCATGCCACTGGAATCAAGCTATCCTGGCTGAAGAGGGGTGAAACCCCGAAACCGGTCCTAGGATGCTTGTTTCCAGTCCAGGGAGGACCTGGCTTGGCAGTTCGGGCTGGACTGTTCCCATGAGGCACAGGGTCAAGACTGATTTGCATATGGCTGGGTTCAAACTGGAATGGCATGGTGAGCAAAAAACGATGGATTTAGGCCCAGATCTCTGTACTGGGGTGAATGTATGACATTGTTCTGCATTCTGTCCATCAACTGTTGTTTTTGCATTTGTCACCCCGAGTGGGACGGGTATGCCCAGACGTGGGTCCCGTGCTCTCCATGCCACTGGAATCAAGCTATCCTGGCTGAAGAGGGGTGAAACCCCGAAACCGGTCCTAGGATGCTTGTTTCCAGTCCAGGGAGGACCTGGCTTGGCAGTTCGGGCTGGACTGTTCCCATGAGGCACAGGGTCAAGACTGATTTGCATATGGCTGGGTTCAAACTGGAATGGCATGGTGAGCAAAAAAACGATGGATTTAGGCCCAGATCTCTGTACTGGGGTGAATGTATGACATTGTTCTGCATTCTGTCCATCAACTGTTGTTTTTGCATTTGTCACCCCGAGTGGGACGGGTATGCCCAGACGTGGGTCCCGTGCTCTCCATGCCACTGGAATCAAGCTATCCTGGCTGAAGAGGGGTGAAACCCCGAAACCGGTCCTAGGATGCTTGTTTCCAGTCCAGGGAGGACCTGGCTTGGCAGTTCGGGCTGGACTGTTCCCATGAGGCACAGGGTCAAGACTGATTTGCATATGGCTGGGTTCAAACTGGAATGGCATGGTGAGCAAAAAACGATGGATTTAGGCCCAGATCTCTGTACTGGGGTGAATGTATGACATTGTTCTGCATTCTGTCCATCAACTGTTGTTTTTGCATTTGTCACCCCGAGTGGGACGGGTATGCCCAGACGTGGGTCCCGTGCTCTCCATGCCACTGGAATCAAGCTATCCTGGCTGAAGAGGGGTGAAACCCCGAAACCGGTCCTAGGATGCTTGTTTCCAGTCCAGGGAGGACCTGGCTTGGCAGTTCGGGCTGGACTGTTCCCATGAGGCACAGGGTCAAGACTGATTTGCATATGGCTGGGTTCAAACTGGAATGGCATGGTGAGCAAAAAACGATGGATTTAGGCCCAGATCTCTGTACTGGGGTGAATGTATGACATTGTTCTGCATTCTGTCCATCAACTGTTGTTTTTGCATTTGTCACCCCGAGTGGGACGGGTATGCCCAGACGTGGGTCCCGTGCTCTCCATGCCACTGGAATTAAGCTATCCTGGCTGAAGAGGGGTGAAACCCCGAAACCGGTCCTAGGATGCTTGTTTCCAGTCCAGGGAGGACCTGGCTTGGCAGTTCGGGCTGGACTGTTCCCATGAGGCACAGGGTCAAGACTGATTTGCATATGGCTGGGTTCAAACTGGAATGGCATGGTGAGCAAAAAACGATGGATTTAGGCCCAGATCTCTGTACTGGGGTGAATGTATGACATTGTTCTGCATTCTGTCCATCAACTGTTGTTTTTGCATTTGTCACCCCGAGTGGGACGGGTATGCCCAGACGTGGGTCCCGTGCTCTCCATGCCACTGGAATCAAGCTATCCTGGCTGAAGAGGGGTGAAACCCCGAAACCGGTCCTAGGATGCTTGTTTCCAGTCCAGGGAGGACCTGGCTTGGCAGTTCGGGCTGGACTGTTCCCATGAGGCACAGGGTCAAGACTGATTTGCATATGGCTGGGTTCAAACTGGAATGGCATGGTGAGCAAAAAACGATGGATTTAGGCCCAGATCTCTGTACTGGGGTGAATGTATGACATTGTTCTGCATTCTGTCCATCAACTGTTGTTTTTGCATTTGTCACCCCGAGTGGGACGGGTATGCCCAGACGTGGGTCCCGTGCTCTCCATGCCACTGGAATCAAGCTATCCTGGCTGAAGAGGGGTGAAACCCCGAAACCGGTCCTAGGATGCTTGTTTCCAGTCCAGGGAGGACCTGGCTTGGCAGTTCGGGCTGGACTGTTCCCATGAGGCACAGGGTCAAGACTGATTTGCATATGGCTGGGTTCAAACTGGAATGGCATGGTGAGCAAAAAACGATGGATTTAGGCCCAGATCTCTGTACTGGGGTGAATGTATGACATTGTTCTGCATTCTGTCCATCAACTGTTGTTTTTGCATTTGTCACCCCGAGTGGGACGGGTATGCCCAGACGTGGGTCCCGTGCTCTCCATGCCACTGGAATCAAGCTATCCTGGCTGAAGAGGGGTGAAACCCCGAAACCGGTCCTAGGATGCTTGTTTCCAGTCCAGGGAGGACCTGGCTTGGCAGTTCGGGCTGGACTGTTCCCATGAGGCACAGGGTCAAGACTGATTTGCATATGGCTGGGTTCAAACTGGAATGGCATGGTGAGCAAAAAACGATGGATTTAGGCCCAGATCTCTGTACTGGGGTGAATGTATGACATTGTTCTGCATTCTGTCCATCAACTGTTGTTTTTGCATTTGTCACCCCGAGTGGGACGGGTATGCCCAGACGTGGGTCCCGTGCTCTCCATGCCACTGGAATCAAGCTATCCTGGCTGAAGAGGGGTGAAACCCCGAAACCGGTCCTAGGATGCTTGTTTCCAGTCCAGGGAGGACCTGGCTTGGCAGTTCGGGCTGGACTGTTCCCATGAGGCACAGGGTCAAGACTGATTTGCATATGGCTGGGTTCAAACTGGAATGGCATGGTGAGCAAAAAACGATGGATTTAGGCCCAGATCTCTGTACTGGGGTGAATGTATGACATTGTTCTGCATTCTGTCCATCAACTGTTGTTTTTGCATTTGTCACCCCGAGTGGGACGGGTATGCCCAGACGTGGGTCCCGTGCTCTCCATGCCACTGGAATCAAGCTATCCTGGCTGAAGAGGGGTGAAACCCGGAAACCGGTCCTAGGATGCTTGTTTCCAGTCCAGGGAGGACCTGGCTTGGCAGTTCGGGCTGGACTGTTCCCATGAGGCACAGGGTCAAGACTGATTTGCATATGGCTGGGTTCAAACTGGAATGGCATGGTGAGCAAAAAACGATGGATTTAGGCCCAGATCTCTGTACTGGGGTGAATGTATGACATTGTTCTGCATTCTGTCCATCAACTGTTGTTTTTGCATTTGTCACCCCGAGTGGGACGGGTATGCCCAGACGTGGGTCCCGTGCTCTCCATGCCACTGGAATCAAGCTATCCTGGCTGAAGAGGGGTGAAACCCCGGAAACCGGTCCTAGGATGCTTGTTTCCAGTCCAGGGAGGACCTGGCTTGGCAGTTCGGGCTGGACTGTTCCCATGAGGCACAGGGTCAAGACTGATTTGCATATGGCTGGGTTCAAACTGGAATGGCATGGTGAGCAAAAAAACGATGGATTTAGGCCCAGATCTCTGTACTGGGGTGAATGTATGACATTGTTCTGCATTCTGTCCATCAACTGTTGGTTTTGCATTTGTCACCCCGAGTGGGACGGGTATGCCCAGACGTGGGTCCCGTGCTCTCCATGCCACTGGAATCAAGCTATCCTGGCTGAAGAGGGGTGAAACCCCGAAACCGGTCCTAGGATGCTTGTTTCCAGTCCAGGGAGGACCTGGCTTGGCAGTTCGGGCTGGACTGTTCCCATGAGGCACAGGGTCAAGACTGATTTGCATATGGCTGGGTTCAAACTGGAATGGCATGGTGAGCAAAAAAACGATGGATTTAGGCCCAGATCTCTGTACTGGGGTGAATGTATGACATTGTTCTGCATTCTGTCCATCAACTGTTGTTTTTGCATTTGTCACCCCGAGTGGGACGGGTATGCCCAGACGTGGGTCCCGTGCTCTCCATGCCACTGGAATCAAGCTATCCTGGCTGAAGAGGGGTGAAACCCCGAAACCGGTCCTAGGATGCTTGTTTCCAGTCCAGGGAGGACCTGGCTTGGCAGTTCGGGCTGGACTGTTCCCATGAGGCACAGGGTCAAGACTGATTTGCATATGGCTGGGTTCAAACTGGAATGGCATGGTGAGCAAAAACGATGGATTTAGGCCCAGATCTCTGTACTGGGGTGAATGTATGACATTGTTCTGCACTCTGTCCATCAACTGTTGTTTTTGCATTTGTCACCCCGAGTGGGACGGGTATGCCCAGACGTGGGTCCAGTGCTCTCCATGCCACTGGAATCAAGCTATCCTGGCTGAAGAGGGGTGAAACCCCGAAACCGGTCCTAGGATGCTTGTTTCCAGTCCAGGGAGGACCTGGCTTGGCAGTTCGGGCTGGACTGTTCCCATGAGGCACAGGGTCAAGACTGATTTGCATATGGCTGGGTTCAAACTGGAATGGCATGGTGAGCAAAAAAACGATGGATTTAGGCCCAGATCTCTGTACTGGGGTGAATGTATGACATTGTTCTGCATTCTGTCCATCAACTGTTGTTTTTGCATTTGTCACCCCGAGTGGGACGGGTATGCCCAGACGTGGGTCCCGTGCTCTCCATGCCACTGGAATTAAGCTATCCTGGCTGAAGAGGGGTGAAACCCCGAAACCGGTCCTAGGATGCTTGTTTCCAGTCCAGGGAGGACCTGGCTTGGCAGTTCGGGCTGGACTGTTCCCATGAGGCACAGGGTCAAGACTGATTTGCATATGGCTGGGTTCAAACTGGAATGGCATGGTGAGCAAAAAACGATGGATTTAGGCCCAGATCTCTGTACTGGGGTGAATGTATGACATTGTTCTGCATTCTGTCCATCAACTGTTGTTTTTGCATTTGTCACCCCGAGTGGGACGGGTATGCCCAGAAGTGGGTCCCGTGCTCTCCATGCCTCTGGAATCAAGCTATCCTGGCTGAAGAGGGGTGAAACCCCGAAACCGGTCCTAGGATGCTTGTTTCCAGTCCAGGGAGGACCTGGCTTGGCAGTTCGGGCTGGACTGTTCCCATGAGGCACAGGGTCAAGACTGATTTGCATATGGCTGGGTTCAAACTGGAATGGCAAGGTGAGCAAAAAAACGATGGATTTAGGCCCAGATCTCTGTACTGGGGTGAATGTATGACATTGTTCTGCATTCTGTCCATCAACTGTTGTTTTTGCATTTATCACCCCGAGTGGGACGGGTATGCCCAGACGTGGGTCCCGTGCTCTCCATGCCACTGGAATCAAGCTATCCTGGCTGAAGAGGGGTGAAACCCCGAAACCGGTCCTAGGATGCTTGTTTCCAGTCCAGGGAGGACCTGGCTTGGCAGTTCAGGCTGGACTGTTCCCATGAGGCACAGGGTCAAGACTGATTTGCATATGGCTGGGTTCAAACTGGAATGGCATGGTGAGCAAAAAAAACGATGGATTTAGGCCCAGATCTCTGTACTGGGGTGAATGTATGACATTGTTCTGCATTCTGTCCATCAACTGTTGTTTTTGCAAAGCTTAAGGGGCGCCACAGGTAGCGCTGGGATGCCCACGGGTAACCACGCGCTCTACAAATGCTTTTTTATTCATTCATTCTTATTTTCCTTATTGATGATGATAAGTATGCAGATTTTAGGGCCGACTGAACACACAGTTTAAAGGTATTGTTGGTGTATATCCTTTTTGGTGACATAAGTTCAGTATTCTGAACAACAAAGGCCAACCATTCTAAGGTGTGGAATAGTTCCTGGAGAGACATAATTATGGATAAGAGACAACATCATAAGTGATATAGGATCTCTTGTGGAGAATAACATAATTGTGGCCAAGTGTCTTTTGAAAATATTGCTTACATGCATGTGCTTATGCTAATGTAAAATCAAAGTTTGAGAGCCTTGAAGCAGATGAAATCTGACAACTTGGTAACTGTTTTGTGGTCAAAGTTCATGATCTATTCTATTTACACAGATTCAATAATGCTATTGTATATGTCATTTCAGCATCACAAGGAGCAGGCGAAGGAGAAGTTGCCAACATAGGCGGGGAAGCAGCTGGCCATGGTCTTTCTAATGCGGACACCACAGACAGCAAGAGAATCAGTAGCCGGAAGGGTGAGGGGAGTGCAACAGAGGCCACCAGGGACTCCACATCTTCTTCAGAGGCCTCCTCCAGCGAACACTCCCTTGTGGTGGTGGACCCTACTGCTTAAGTTACAGCTGCATCCTTGTACGTCACCCAGAGTAACATCTCCACCCTCCCTCTTGCTCCCCCAGTTGGCCTACCCATGTCTGCTAAATGTTCTGGGATCTCCTTTACTGCAGGCACCTACTCCCCTGCCCCTGTCTCCCTGGCTGAGCTGAATGAGGAGGCTATTGACCTCCTCCAGAGCATTGCTGTTGGCCAGACTGTCCTGCCGAATGCCATCCAGGGGCTTAGCTGCCATATGCAACAAACAGTAGCTTACCTGGAAGGCATTCACAGTGGTATGTCTGTCCTACAGCAGTCATATCAAGCTATTACCACCTCAGTCAACACAGCCTCCTAGCCATCCCATCCTTCTGCCCCGCCTCCTGCTCCTTCCCCATCCCAATTCCTTATTCCTAGCCCTGTCCAAAGCACACTCACACCTTTTCATGCACCCACTCAAACAGACATAAGCAGCACACACACACACACACACACACACAAAAAGAAACACCACAAAAAACTCAGGCACTCGTCAAAACATCCAGACGGCACACCCACCACCGCAAACACATGCACCACACCCACAGACAAAACACTACCACCACACACACATGCACCACACCTACAGACAGCACACCTACTACCACACACACATGCACCACACCCCCAGACAGAACACTGACGGACAGCGCATCCACCACCACACATACAGGCACCACACCCACCACTGGCACACCAATATATAGCACAACCACCACCACATACACATGCACCACACCCACCACCAGCACACTGACAGACAGCAAACCCACAACACACACAAATGCACCACACCCTCCACATGCACCATAACAGCACCCAGCACCTCCACAGCACATGCATGCACAGACACAACTACCTTAGAATACACCTCCCAAAAAACACAGATGCTCATAATCAAAAACACAACAGACACCTATAACACAAGATACACCCAAACAAGGACAACATATACCAGACCCACAGACACCTGCACCCTGAACACACACATGCACATCAGACACTCCCTCTACCTCACAAACTCCACTCCCTCCCCAACAGCCTACCAAGTTTCTCATTGAGGATCTCAGTTTTAGCCTTGTCCTAACCCCCCCACACCCCCACCCACCACTTACACATCCCAGTCCACCCCTGCCAAATAGAAATTTACAACTCAAAATCCCAACCCACCCCTAAGAAACAAAGGAGCACCCCTCCCAAAACCACAGCCCCCTTCCCAAATCTAAGGACACCCCTCCCAAACCCAAGGACACTCCTCCCAAACCCAAAGCTCTACCTCCCCTGTAAGATATTTAAGGTGCCTGCTCTTCCAACTAAATGCCTTTCCTGAGGAGGTCCCCTGTGGCTGGTATGTAGGAGGCAAGCTGAGGGCCACAGCACAACAGCCTCCAAGTTTTTAGGACAAGGAATGGACTGCCATGCTTACTCTTATTTTAGAGAAACTCTCATTGGTATGAATAAATACCTCTTTTTAGTTTCATCAAGTTTGCCCTGGCTTTTTTTTCCCTAAGCAATTGTTTTATTCCTACCAATGTTTCTGAATAAAATGTGAAGTACTTATTTATCTCTCCCATGATGGCAGGTGATACAACTGATTTGTTTGATGATTTGTTTAATGTCTACTTTTTTAAGTGTGTACACTGCTTAACATTGTAAGTGATGGACATTTGAATTTAGATGAAGGCACTCGTCATAGTAATGGCCACCTGCACCAACTATTTGATGTTACAAAATTTTGGGGGGATGTGTTTCTACAGGTGTGTTTGTTGCACCTTGATTACTGATCAGTATAAGCACATATGCATGACTCCTTAAAAATTAAATTGTGTCTATTGATACTGGATACAGTGCAGGATGTGCACTAGACAAGGGGAAATATTACATTTATGTATATGGTGGTTACTACTAATTTGTGACTGACATTCATTGTATTGTTACATTCTAAGGTAAAGGTAAGTCTAGTACAATGTTGATATCATGTTACATTGCACTTATCACTATGATGTGCGTTGCATATGTTTTAAATGTTGGAGTTTTCAACATTTCTTTAGACACAGCTGTTTGGTGACTTTTAGATTTTTATTTGGATACCCTAGATTTGTGCAAATATCTATTTTTTGGAAGGCAGCTTGCACCAAATTCATTCATACAATGTGTTGATATAGGTGTGTTTCCTTAACACTTTGGGTGCGGCCGGAATTTCCCCGCGGTGCGGGAAAATTCCACGCGAGCGCAGATCGGACGGCTCCCGGCCGTCCGACGCACACGGCCACCGTGACGTCGGACGGCCAGGGGCCGTCCGACGCATGGAAGGGGTTAAGTTTCTAAGACATCAACATTACAGATATATGCATTGCACATTAGTATACTATTGCTTGTATGAGTGATCTCTAAATGTACGAGTCCTGTGCAAATGTTAACAGACAAGTCAATGGGTAACAGGTAACAGTGTAGCTTGTTCGTCATCAAGCAGCACCAGTGACGGGACTTACCAGATCAGATCCATGGCGAAACAGGATGTGTGAAAGTGAGGAAAGGTGAGTTTCAATCTTATATCCTTTCCATTCCGCCAACTCAGGTGTGGAGGTTTGACTGCCGCAGTCACGTCGGTGGGGAGTCACATCATGATTGAGCCGACAGGGAAACTTGCGGTCTGCCCTCCGGCAGCTGCTTTTCCCTATCCCGCTGTCAACGTGGTTGAGATTTCCTGGCTGTGACGGCACAATCATGGTGGTTTTTCATCTATGGACCTACTAACATGTAAGTAGGGTGAGTAGACCGCCAAGTAGGCGGGCAGGAAGACCACCGAAAAAATGATAGCAGAATGGATTCTGCCAAGATCTAAATCAGTGCCAAAGTCATCATCTGCATTGAAGTTGAAAAGCCATTAAGTATTTAAATTCTGAAATGTTTTGTGCCAGATGTAATTTTGGAAGATTTTTTCAACTGACTTACTAAACAGATGTCTCCATGTCCATGCCTTGTATAAATAGCAACCAATGTTCAAAGATAATAAAATAATCAAACATCATTCTTCAGAATGGGATAAATATACTCTGGTTTGTGGAAGTTGCAGGACTATTTTTCTTCTAAATAATGACTACAAAAGCTGGGCTGAATGATCATAGCTACTCATTCAAGTCTTAAAATGAGAAGATCAGACAGGCCTTCTTCAGGGAAGATTTGCTGATAACTACATATGATAGGTAATCAAAATATACAATTAGGTAAATCAAGATGCTGAGAGGGTCAGAATTTACTTTAGATGTGTAGAAGGCATTTAATTGCATTAAATGAGTCTAAATGTTTTGGACTCTATGGAACATGAGTCTTGGTGCCTATGAGGAATTGGGCTGTTGGGTGAGGGCGATGTGAGCCCTTCTCAAGCAACAGCCACAATCCTTCTCAGGGTGTACTACTGAAAGCCACAAAATAAACCTGTGCTTAACCCTCTGGTAGCTTGGCACAAAAGCCATCAGGCTTAACTTAGAGACAAGTATTTATGCAGCACTTAAACAGTTATAAAGTGAAAATACAACTCAATAAAAATCTCACATTAATTTAGAAACAGAGTAAAATGCAATAATTTATTTGACACCAACACAACACAAATCCAACCAGTAGACCCACAGTTAGGAATGTTTAGAGTTTAAAGTGAAAAATTGTGTCAAAAGATCAAACCTCCCACCTATGTTCCCTCTAAGCTGCGCCCATGGGCGACCGCGCACAGTGTCATTTTCACCGGGAAGGGGCCCATAAGGAGCGTGCAAAACAAAGGAATCTCCTGCTGACAGATGAAGTGCTCTCAATGTCTTGTTAATGAACATAGAGTAAGGGTGATATTTTTCTTCATGACTCTGGATTGTTCAAAGTGTGACTCCCCCGCCGTACAACCGCCATACTCAAAAGAAAACAAAGAAACTAACTGATTTCGAAACAGCAACAGCAGACACAAGATTTACACACTTTGCAAGTGTGAGAATAAGGGATGTGTGTGTGTGGGTACTGCAATTTTTGTACTAAAAGCAAAAGCTGTTTTATTTACATGCTTGTATTTATAAGATGTTGCTGCTGCAAAAGCCAGGCTGTTCCTGTTATGTTCAACCTAATTTAATTTGGAGGTAGATAAATGCAGAGCTGAAAAAAAATGAGCCTTGCTGAAAATTACTGCCAGAAAATATAATCTGCATCTCCAACATGCTTTTCCCCACCTCTAGAAGGGACATTTCCCTACTTTTATTTTTAATGTAAATAGAATAAACCAACTTTGTCAAAAAGTTTGAGATACTACATTCTTATCTGAACACACATTTGAAAGCTGCTCTTTTGTTCTTATACACACATATGTGATTTCTCCAAATTGCTCATAATAATTACAGTTCTTGTCTGGAACTGGCAGGAGCGCAGCAGTGGTTACTACAAGAACTTCATGAAAAGAAATTACATACAACAAATACTCAAAAGACAGTTAGCAAGACCATGAAAGCTGAATGAGAGCAAAAGTAAATCCAAGCTGTAATTAAAAATAAGACCCCATAGGAAATGAAGTGACCAGAGTTTGTGTACCATTGCGTTGGGTAGTAAGCATTTGTACAAGAGCGCCAACAAACCCTTGGATGAATGTGTATTTCACAAATACATGTATGATTCCTTATCTGGTACACATTTTCTCCCCAACAACGGCATTCAACCTGATGTGCTTTGAATCTGCATTCTGCCCATTCCTTCTTCCCACTAGTTTCTTTGCTTCTCCCGCTTAATGGAGGATACCATGCTTGACTCAGACAGCACTGTGTTATATTTTAGGGCACCTGGGTTGCAGAGTGACGGTGGTCTAGAAATGGGATTCTGCACTGGACTAAAGGGACAGTGCTGAAGGAGTGGTGGATCCACTCTGCACAAGTCATGATGCAAGGGGGAGAGGAATTCCAATTATATCAAAAGATGAGAAGAGGATGGACCAGCTTCAGCTTGGCAAATTCAGAGGGTTGCCGGAAAGGAAGTCCTAGAAGAAGGAGACCTAAATTGCTTTATACCAAAAGAAATGATAGCCATGTGTACAGCACTACTCCAAAAAGCCACATTAGTAATTCAAAGCACCTATTTCTTTACATAAAATGTAGAAAAAACATACATTTTTAAAAGACATGGAACACCAGTGTTGATTACACGAGTAGGCAATCAAGTTAATTGACATAGGTTTTACCTTTGTATATGTTTCAGTGCAAAGGGTAGTGAGATGCTAACACCACAGAGAGGATCAGAGGCTTACTGCCTAACCTGCTCTTTCTGACTTCATTCAAGTGATCTTTTAAGCAGTGCTTGAATTGAAATCAAATAAGCACTACAATTTCATTCTATCTCTTTCTTTCTTTCTCTCATCAGATCAGACAGTTTTCATTCTGATGGGATCACGTGTAACCTCGAGCTGCAGCTTTTGGTGCAGCACAGGGTGAAATAGCCTGCCACTGGTGGGGCACAAGCCTAACAATATGCTGGAGCAGCTAGTAATTCATGAGAATCTAAAAAAACACACCTTTAGTCTACTCTGAAGAGGGATTCATATTTATCATAAGGCAACAATTTGCGCTTTACCAAACACACAAACAAATAAAAACAAAAATAGGCACCTGCTCCACATATTTTACTCAATATTGTGCTGTGCATTGCAAATTAATTGTTGTGGAGTAGTTCTTACATTGCTGAGCTGGGAAGACACTTTTTTCTTCTGCACGGCAGTCTCTCTCAATAACTACTGTTTCAATCCAGTTATTTTTCTGTCAACTGCTGTCTTTCCTGGTCACCAGCTCTGAGCAGTATTTTCTTCTGTGTCCCGTAGTTACAGCTATCTCAGCTCTTGTTCCCCCCCTCTCACTGCTACTTCCCTGGCACTGTTTCTTTCCTTGCGGTCTCAATTTCTTTATGTAACAGTATCTCTCAATTAAGGCTCTTAAATCTTCAGCTCCCCCATCACTCCCCCATCACTGCAGTCTACTCTGACAGTTCTACACACTGGGCAGGCTTTTTTCTTCTCTGCACATCTCTCTCAGCCCCAATTCCCTCTTTTACCGGTGTCCCATCAGGGAATGCCCCTCCCTGCACAGTCTCTTTTTTTTGTAATGTTATCCTCCCATAGTATGCTAGGTTTGCTTCTAATTACCTGCTTGCCTCACTGATGTTGTCCCCCATTACTGTCTATAATATTAAAAATGCTCTATATTTTCATTCGCTTACAAATGATTTCATTTTGTCTCTTGCACCCATCTAAGGGCCGATTACGATGTAGTTCGGAAACTGTTCTGACCAAATTGGTTCCGTAATCGTTTACGACTGAAGCGGGTTCCGCAAGTCCGACCGACCGATTAGGATGCTTCCCAACATCGTTTGGTTGGACTCACATTGACTTCAATAGAAGCCCGTGTTCCGAACGAGAACACAGGCTCCAATTGAAAAAAGGGGTGGTTGGGGAAAACCTTGCATCATGTAGCGGGCACCCCATGGTGCCTGTCACATTGTGCATGGTTGGAAAAAGGGGTCCCTTGGGTACCCCCAAGGGCCCCAACCAGATGCCTCCAGGTGAAGGGGGGCCTGCTATTGGCCCACAAAGACAGATTCTGAATTGGTCATCATAATCGCTCGCTGGGAAACCGTGTCCATAGAGCTGTACGATTCGGCTCCAAAAGACTCTGCCTGTCCGAATGCCTTTTGGAACAGATTCGGACAGCCTGAACAGTTTCCGGGCATCGTAATAGGTTGTTGGGAAATGTGTACAATTCATTCGGAAACAAGAGTTCTGAATCCGATTCTGAGATACCGAATCCCATTCGGAGCCTTTCCGAATGACAACATAATCGGCCCCTAAGTCTAACAATGATGGGGAATGGGGTGAGATTGAATTCTCTTTTACAGCTCTCCTCCTACTCCTACATGTTGGGCTTTGCAGGAGCTGTTTTGTGTCTAGTTATCCCCAATGCCTCTGACTGGGTGAAAGTTGTGTGCCTCTGTTAGTACCGGGATATGGGTAAGTCTGTATTAGTGTAGGGTGATAGTTGTTCCTTTGTACAACTGAGCAGTGTGCATGTTTGAGGGCAAGATGAGGAGTATACCTGTTTGAGTGTAGGGTGAGGGATGCAACTTTGTGAATTTACAGTGAGTGCAGGGTTAGTGAAGTGTATAGTGCATGTTTGAAGAGGTGAGAGCCATCAGAAGTGAATCATGAAGTGATTGTCTGGATAAGTGGAGGGTGAACTGTGTGAATGTAGGGTCAGCAGTGTGCCTGCATGAGAATGAGGAAGTGTTCAGTCTGTGCAGGGTGAGTAAAGTGTATTTTGAGTGCAGGTTGACTAGTGTGTATTGTGAGTGCAGTGTTGGGGTGTACCTTTATGACTATACAATGAGTGGTTTGCCTGAATGAGTGCAGTGTGAGTAATGTGAGTGCAGGATGAGTGATGTGCATAGGGAGATAAGGGTGAAGGAATTGCTTGCAAGGTATAAACTGAGTGGTGTGCCTGTGTGAATGTATGGTGAGTCATGTGTCTGTGAGAGTGTAGAATAAGCAGTGTGTCTGAGTGTGAGTACAGTGAATAATGTGCCTCAATACAGAATTTCTATGTGTTTACGAGTGCATCTGAATGTGGGGTAAGCAAAGTGCCTGAATGTAGGGCGAGCAATGTGTCTGGGTGAGTCTTGTTAAGTCTAGGGTGAGGGGTGTGCTGTGTGAGTGAAGGGTGAGTATGTGTCTGAGTGCAAATTTTCATCTTGTACTGTCAGAGTAGGATGAGGGGTATTCCTGTGTAAGGGTGCAGCACATTGCCAGTGCTTGTTAGACAATTTAGCAGGGAAATGTGCTTTCAAGGACCTCTTTAACTTTTAAATGTTTGGGGAGGTGTTCTTTCTGATCTCACTAGAAAGTAGTATAGTTTTTGCTAGTATCACTCAGTTGCACACACAAACAAGAAATGTGTGCACACAAACAGGTCACTCCAGCACAGAGACAAAAACAATTAGAGGGAATACTGCCTCCCACCACTGATATCTAGACACACAAGACCGGTACAAAGTTGAAGGTTATGGAGCACGGTTCAGATACACGAAGTGGATTGGGCCATGTCTCCACTTACCTTTGGATGTGGAAGAATCTTTGTAGAAAATGTCTGAGAAGGTAGCCTTCAGTGGGGAAAGGCCGCCGTGCTGTCTGAGGAGGAGGCATAAGCATCAGTCAGCAACTGGACAAAGCCACAGTAAAGATTTATACATTCAGACGTAGCTTCTTTTTTTGAAATTTCCAGAGGGACGCAGCTGATGAAGGCTTCACGAGGCTGGACACCCCTTCTGCGAGGATCCGCGGAAAAGGACTTACTGCTGCAGAGAAGAGCGTAGCAGGAGATACCACGAAGTCACGCCAACTGGCGATGCACCTTGGGCAAATAGACAAGCAGGTTGGTCCCTGTCTCCTCTGATTTCTCAGAGCACCTTTTGGTTCTTTATAATAGGTCCTGGACTGTGGAGGTATGATTTCGATGGTCAGGAGCCACTCAGGCTTGGTCCAGGTGTGGATTCAAGATGGGACGTTTTCTGTCCCTGAGGCTCTGATCAGAAGGCCTGCCAACAAGTCTTTGGAGTCACTATGGTGGTCCTGGGTTCAAGCAAAAAAGCAAGCCTCAAGCAACAGGTTAGTCTTCTGAGGGCACAAAGCAGGCTTTAGGCAGCAGGGCAGTCCCCTGAGAGTCCAACACAGTTCCAGAAGTCAGCTGAAAAGTGGGTTTGAGGGTCCCAATTTGATACCTGGTGCCAGCTTTGAAGTGGAAGAAACCTGTAGAGTTTTCCCCCCACAGATGGTGTTGCAAATGTCTTTCCTCCCTGCCCTTGTCCCAGGATGTCTGGGGCCACAAAAGACTAGTGTAAGCTAGTGTAAAATTCTTTGTGTGTGGGCTGAGGCAGCTTCTTTGAAGTGTAAGACTGGCGGTGCACAGCTCCACCTCTACCATCCTCAGAGGATAGCCCATCATGCCAACACCCAGCCTAGCTTTTGTGTGGCTGTCTGGGAGTAATACACAAAGGCCAACCACCAACTATACCTAGCCAAGTGACCCAGGAAATATACTGCAAGTACCAAATGACAAAGACAAGAAAACTATCTGAAAGTACAGAGAAAATATGTTCCTGGAGAAGTTATTTACACTGTATTACAATTGTTGATCACAGCATCCAACTATGCAAAGCACGTATGAAACAACAGGCATATTGATATCACAAAATATTTTTTGTATTAAAACATACAGTATGAGACATATCATATACAAAAGACAAGTAAAACATAGTATACAGAAAGAGAAATCATCATAACTAAACCGATGTCACCCACATGATCACAACAACAATAATTCAATAAATCCATTTCAAGGATCATTGCGAAGTGTTAGACCTAGCATCATTGGCGTGGATTTCCCCTGTATTTTTTGCCTTTGCCTCCTGTTATTTTGCTGTGTGTTGGACTTCATTATTGCTGGTCTAGATACCTTGGGCACTTTGCCACTGCTGTTCAGTGCTAAAGTGCAAGTGCTCCCTGTAAAGTGAGTTTATGGATTGTGATTCCATGATTAGCATATTTGATTTACTAGTCAGTCCCTAGTACAGTGCACTGTGTGTACTCAGGGCCTGTAAATCAAATGCTGCTAGTGGGCCTGCAGCACTGATTGTGCCACCCACATAAGCAGCTTGCAAATGTGACACTGACCTACCACCCACGTAAAACATTTAATATGTTATTTGCACTGTTGAAATAGATTATTTTCACTTTGTTTTACGTGGGTGGTAAATCGTAATGAGGAGGTTAGTAATTTGTGCATGGGTTGCACCAGTATTTATTTATTTACATAAGGCATTCACCATCAAGCCAAGGGGTTGGATATTATATCTCTTTAAGGTTCACAGACCGAACCGGCACTGTGTCAAGGGGGCAGGGCCAACCCTTCGTGAGAGATTAAAAACAGATGGCTTTCACGTGTGAGAATCTTGATGGAAAGGTGAAGGCAAAGAGGCACGCAAAGATGGTAGCCGAAGGGAGCGTGGAGCAGGAGATTGCTTAACAGACTTGTCAAAAAACATAAATGTATAAAACCTGACGCTCTACATCTAATGTGTTCCAGTAGAGATGTGACATGGCATTGCCTGCTACAAGGAACCAGCATACTGTGTAACTAAGCAGTATTATAAATTATGTTTGAACAAGGAAAGCTATAAGATTTTAAGCTCTAACATCTAAACAATTTTATCTAAAAATGCATACTTACCAGAAAAAGCGACATTTATCAGTGGTTTTAAGCTCTGTCAGGGTAAACTCTTTTTATCATTATTATTGTCTTAAGTAAAACGGTAAACTCAACTATGATAAATGGATCTCTACATTATTGGAAATTCCGAGTTGAATCACCTCATGTTCAAAGATAACCACAACAGCAAAGATATATGTAAAATAAAAATATACAGGGCAGAGGAAGCAATATCAGACATAATTAATTGACAAAATAATTCTCACCAGAGTAGTATTGTCAAATTGGATACAGCAATTATATATGAAAGGATAAAACAAACATTCTGACAAAAACATAAAGATAATCAGCGGAGC
The DNA here is from genome assembly GCA_963921515.1 of Calotriton arnoldi. Taxonomy (NCBI): domain Eukaryota; kingdom Metazoa; phylum Chordata; class Amphibia; order Caudata; family Salamandridae; genus Calotriton; species Calotriton arnoldi. The sequence goes on from CAWUFW010021201.1 coordinate 109,444, forward strand.
TACTTTGAGCATATCAATTTGCAAAGTAAGTGTCAATGGTCCGAGGAACATCAGACATAATAAGAGGAAGAGGACAAATTAAGACAATGATTCTCACCAGAATAACATTGTCAAATTGGTCAGACCACTTATGAAAGGATAAAGCACACATATTCTGACAAAAACACAAAGAAAAGTCAGTGGAGCTAGATTTAGCATATCAATTTACAAAGTGAATGTCCAAACATTTACAAACTTTGAGCCAGATTCTCAAAGGTAAAGTTACACTTTTGTGTAAGGTTAATCTATTTCAGTGATCACATACTCCAAGTTAATAGTAAGTATACGACTGGGGAGATTCCACAGTTGCACAGAGAACTCTGCACATAAAAAGATAGGACAGGCCTATCTTTTTATGTGAGGAGTTCTCCGCCCCGATTGCGGAATCTCCTCAGTCATAAAGTTACTATTAAATCCTACTTTGTGAATGCCGAAAAAGAGTAATTTTCCACAAAAGTCTAAGCTCATCTTTGTGACTCAGGCCCACTGCTTCGATATCATCTTAAAAATTTACTATGGATAGATATTCTCACAATAAATGCTACTTCTATCATATTTGTTGACAAATCTTAAAGGATACATTATCCCATATGCAGCAGTGAAACAGCTAAGCTATTTTCTTAGTAAAGGTGACTGGTGTTGTTACAACTAAACAGTAAAGAGAACTAGAGATATATTTGTACAGAGGGGCTTAAATCTATCACAGGTTTTATAGAGTGTTGAAGCTTCAATAATTTAGCCTAGATGTGTGTGCATGCACTAGCTTTCATAGTTATGCAAGATCAAACAAATATATACACACATATGCACATCCAGAAGTGTTGGGCTCATATCATCTGAGAACAAATAGTATTATATTATAATTTATAAAAGCAGCTGGATTTCAAAATCACCAAAATGGATGTACTGTGTTGCACTCATGTATTTTTATCTCTTAGACTATATAAAAAATCCAGCGTATGGAGAATCACACAGGTTATAGAAGCCATATAATCACAGAGTCTGTTGCACCATGTGATTAACAATTTCAAAAATGGAAATCGTTTATCTTTCAAGCAATGGTTAGTAATTATAGGTTCTGCTCTCTTAACATTCAAAAACAAAACAGAAAGCCAAGAGGAAAAATGGAGACCATTACTTAACAAAGACTGAACTTTAACTTTTGCCTGTAAAGTGCTGAGACATCCATTGTCATTGTTGATTTGAATTCAGTGAACTGATTATACTTTAATTTATGCTAACATTTGAGAAGCATTACATTTTTTATGAAAAGTTAGCATTCTGTCACATAATTATAGGCATTAATTCTCTGAAAAATGATCTGTCATTAAAGGAACAGAATATTTTTTACTATCTGAATAGCAGGATAAACAAGTGTAGAACATTTTGTCTTCAATAAAAAACGTATTTCATTCAAAAGAATATGTGGCACCGAAGTGAATGAAGTCTTTATTGTCTGATTAATAAAATCATTACAATCAAAGGATAAATATAAAACCGTATACACATAAATTCATAATAGAATAAGTTCAAAAGGAGTTATAAAAACATAGCCAGTTAAAAAGGTTCATCAAAATTCAAAATGATACAAATATTATGTGATATAGTGATAGCATATGGACTGGATCATTGATATCACATCTACACATCATTATAGTCGCTTTTCGTACTACTGATTACATATCATATTGGAACATTCTTAAAATTGCATTTCATAATTGAATATATAAAGGGCACTGTTATTTTATGGGCAAATACATGTTCAATAAGGTATACTTCCATGCATTACGGCTCTCTACAGCAATTAGTACAATTTATCAGTCCAGATCTATAAAGAGCCTCCAACCTGCTTATCCAAACTGAGCTACATTTACAGTCACGTTTCATAAGTCAGATAGAACTGTAGACCCAGTAGTTCAATAAAATGACAAGATTCAATAAGTGCTTCTTTAGAGTTACATTTCATAGGTCAAAGAAACTATAAACCCTGTAATTCAGTTTCAATCAACTTTATTCGCATTTGATAAATGCATAAAAGTTTAAAGAGAAAACACAATGCAAGATAAACAAAAACATGCTAAAATCAACAATTGATTAATTGTTTGTTAAAATATCAATGTTCACAGACATATCCATAGCTAAAAGCCAGCAGCACACATTACTGGTGTATAAGATACCAATCAACAATTTATTTTCAGCGAATAAGATATTAAAACAAGTTTTTAAGATGACAAATAAGTTAAAACAGCACCACTCCTACGCAAGCTCTACCTGATCCCACAAAAAACTCTAGCTATTATTAACATCCATTCAGCAATTCATTAATCATTCAAAAAACAATCTATTAAAACTGATCTAATAAAACAACCCCAATAAGGTATACTTCCATACATTATGGCTCTCTAAAGCAATTAGTATAATTTATCAGTCCAGATCTATAAAGTGCCTCCATACCTGCTTATCCAAACTGAGCTACATTACAGTCATGTTCCATAAGTCAGATAGAACGAAAGACCCAGTAGTTCAATAATATGACAAGATTTAATAAGTACTTCTTTAGAGTTACATTTCATAGGTCAGATAAAACTATAAACCCTGTAATTCAATAAAAATGACACAATTCAATAAATGGTTCCTTGGAAAAAGTGATCAATAAAGTCAATAAAGTGCATCTTGATCAATAAAGTGCCTCCGTGCTTACATCTTACATCTCAATAAAATAATATATTGTTAATAACACATTTCATCAGTCAAATAGTAAAGTAATAAACACTGTAGATCAAACGGCAGATGGTGGTTCAATATAGTGTGCCTGTGCATACAAGCCATTACTACCTTGGGACTCACTTTAGTGAAAATTTGAGTCCAAACTAATAAGATCAGTGGGGGCCGGCTCCTGTTGTAATCAGGGGCAAATACATACAATGTGTAGTACCATTTCATTGTAAAGACCACATAATCTGCAACTGTACGTTGACCAATTTTGTATCCATCATGGAGTTCTGTCCTTTGTTGGGTATCTGCAAAATCTTAGCTTAAGAAATTTGTCCCTTATAAATGATTTTAAATAAGAGAGTAAGTATGGTTGAGGCTCTATTTATTTAAAAAAATTAATTACCAACCAGGCATGCTTTTTTACTGCAATGGCATCCTTATCCAATATTAAGGATAAGAAATTTGTCAATCGATTTAATACCTGTTTAAAAGCGGTTTTATTTCTATCCAAATAATCAAAAGGCAGGGAGTTAAACAGTATGTAAACTCTTAGTTAAGTAAGATCTCCAAACATCTGCATAATTATGTTGTGTAAGCTCCTGTCAATACAGATTTGCAAGAGTGCCGGGGTCAGGTAAAAATAATGAATATAAGCATTTTAAAATGCTGATTGCCTAACTAGGGTTTGGCTGGTCAGGCCAAATCTCCAGTCGGACATTAGCATGTCCAGTGTTTTTCGGAATCTTAAAAATAAAATTAAAAACTTTAATTTGTAAATTGTCGAGGATTTTGGAGTCTTTACCTTGGAAAATTACAGCCCCCTAGGCTAAGGAGGAGATTAACATTGCCTTCATTACTTTAACTAAATGCTCATGACAAGGACATAAAAGCTTATTTTTGCATTGTTTTAAAAGCAAATGAAAGTACTGTTGCTTTGGCCTTCAGATTATTAAAATGATGTTTAAAAGACACTCTATCATCAAATGTAATTCCTAGGTACTTATAAAATGTTACCGATTCAATCATTGTACCATTGATTTTCAATACTCTCATACCGGGTTCGAATAATCCTATTGTCATAATTTCTAAATTGTCAAATGAATCTATCAATCGTTGTAGACCTATTGGCGTTTGACTAAGCAATATAGTGTTATCCGCATACTGCAAGTATTTTATATTATAACCTGAGAAATATGGGGAATGAGCATTATCATTCTGCAGATTGAGAGTTAATTCAGCCATAAAAAGATTAAAAAGACATGGTACTAGTACGCAACCTTATTTTAGTCCACTATGGGTTTCAGAACGGCGAGTAGTACGACTGCCATCCACCAATTTCACCTGGCCCCACGCATTTGTGTATACCAGTATGATCATATCTAATACTTGTTTTGGTACACCCCATGCTGCTAATTTTGCCCAGAGCAAGTTGCGGGAAACAGAGTCAAAAGCAGCTTTCAAGTTTACCAAACAAATATCTAACTTTTGTTTTTTGTGCATTGCCCTCTCCGCTAGCAGTCTAAGGGACAGTAAATTTGTTATTGTTGACTGTCCTCTTTGGAATCCGGTTTGAAAAATTGATATTATATTTGTTGATGTGGCCCACTCTTCCAAGTCCTTAAGTAGACAAGATGCAAATATATTCGCCTCCAAATCAGTTAAAGCTATTAACCGATAATTGGCTGGGTTATCCTAACAGATAATTGGCCGGGTTATCCTGTGGACCACTCGTATAATTGGGCTGTATAATACTCCCTAGCCAGGATTCTGGAAACAGTTTAGATGTTACAACATCTTCAAATAGCAATGTTAAAATTCTTGTCCACAGATCTATTTTAGCTTTGAAAGCAGTGTTGGGAATACCGTTGGGACCGGGTGCACCGTTTGATCTAATCCCACTTATAGTTGTTTTTTTTTATCATTTCCTCACAGTATTTTGATGAAAAAGTTGTTATTTGTCATTTAATAAAAAAACTACAAGAAAAGGTGTGTTTCTGCCTTCTGTACACAGATCATACATCATTTTTAATAGTGAGGAATAATATGAGGAATTTCACATAACAAGTGTAATGCAAAATATCCCAACATTAGGTGAATTACAATGACATAATTTAAATTTCGCCCATGCCTACTCAAGAATTTATTTTATTTGAATTTTTGCATAAGATGACCATCTGGGTAATGTGTTAAAAGCGTCTTTTTGTATGCTTTTTCCAGCAGGGAAGCACCATAGATGGGCAGGCTATTTTATATACGATAAAACTTCTTCTTCCTGTACTGAAATCATCACTTACCCTATGTCTGCAATTTGCTGCATCATGTGACCTTGAAATGTTTTAATTTTTTTGAGAAAATCAAGATGTTCATTCCAATGCTTTGGAAAATGTTTGTTATTTGAGGAAAAACAGCTCCAGGAGTCAGGCACATATATCCAGACAGTTTCCTATCATCTAATTCAGTCTCTTCTCTTCTCTATGTGCTTGGTCATTTTTTTCTGTATGTGTGTTGTGTGCATTTACTACACTAATGGTTGCTTATGATTATATGTGAATGGGGCATTTTTAAAGTTTATTCAAAGGTTTTTGCACATTCACATGTTGATTGATGTACTATTACTATTTTCTATCTTGATTGATTTTTTACATTTGTGTTGCTGCTTTACTGGTGGTATACAGGTGTGTGTGTATATATGTAGCAAACACAAAGAGATGATGGACGGAGCAATGAAACTTTTCAGACACTCATCCTGAGTCACAGATCTGGGTCGAATCCATCATCGTTCTTTAGCTCACTCTGCCACCCTAGTTCAGAACCAGCTATATGCAAATCAGTATTGACCCTGTGCCTCATGGGAACAGTCCAGCCTGATCTGCCAAGCCAGTTCTTCCTTGTAGCGGAAACCAGCATCCTGGGACCGGTTTCGGGGTAGCAGCCCTCATCAACCAGGCTAGCTTGAATCCAGTGGCAAAGTGAGCAAGGGACCCTCGTCTGGGCATACCCCGCACATTAGAGTGAACAAAGTAAACACAAATGATGGACGGAGCGCTGAACCTTTTCAGACACTCACCCCCAGTCACAGATCTGGGTTGAATCAATCATCCTTCTTTAGCTCACTTTGCCACCCAAGTTGAGACCCAGCTATATGAAAATCAGTCTTCACCCTGTGCCTCATGGGAATAGTCCAGCCCGAACTGCCAAGCCAGGACTTCCCTGGACAGGAAACAAGAATCCTGGGACCGGTTTCAGGGTAACACCACTCATCAGCCAGGCTAGCTTGAAACCAGTGGCAAAGCCAGCAAGGGACCCATGTCTGGGCATACCCTGTCAACTTAGAGCGAACAAAGCAAACACAAAGAGATGATGGACGGAGCGCTGAAACTTTTCAGACACTTACCCCCAGTCACAGTTCTGGGTCGATCCATCATATTTCTTTAGCTCACTGTGCCACCCCAGTTCAAACCCAGCTATATGCAATTCTGTCTTGACCCTGTGCCTCATGGGAACAGTCCAGCCAGAACTGCCAAGCCAGGTCTTCCCTGGACTGGAAACAAGCATCCTGGGACCTGTTTCGGGGTAACACGCCTCACGAGCCAGGCTAGCTTGAATCCAGTGGCAAAGTGATCAAGGGAACCACGTCTGGGCATACCCTGCCAACTTAGAGTGAATAAAGCAGACAAACAGACATGATGGAAGGAGCGCTGAAACTTTTCAGACACTCACCCCCAGTCACAGATCTGGGTTGAATCCATAATCGTTCTTTAGCTCACTTTGCCACCCCAGTTCAGACCCAGCTATAGGGAGGACCTGGCTTGGCAGTTCGGGCTGGACTGTTCTGTTCCCATGGGGAACAGGGTCAAGACTGATTTGCCTATGGCTGAGTCTGACCTGGAATGGCATTGGGAGCAAAAAAACAATGGATTTAGGCCCAGAACTCTGTACTGGGGTGAATGTATGACATTGTTCAGAAATCAGTGCATCAATTGTTCTTTTTGCATTTGTCACCCCGAGTGGGACGGGTATTCCCAGACATGGGTCCCGTGCTCTCCATGCCACTGGAGTCAAGATAGTCTGGCTGATGATGGTTGAAACCCCGAAACCGGTCCTGGGATGCTTGTTCACAGTCCAGGGAGGACCTGGCTTGGCAGTTCGGACTGGACTGTTCCCATGGGCAACAGGGTCAAGACTGATTTGTATATGGCTGTGTCAGAACTATAATGGCATGGGGAGCACAAAATGATGGATTTAGGCCCAGATCTCTGTACTGGGGTGAATGTATGACATTGTTCAGGATTCTGTCCATCAATTGTTCTTTTTGCATTTGTCACCCCGAGTGGGACGGGTATACCCAGACATGGGTCCCATGCTCTCCATGCCACTGGAGTCAAGCTAGCCTGGCTGATGAGGGGCGAAACCCCAAAACCGATCCTAGGATGCTTGTTTCCAGCCCAGGGATGACCTGGCTTGGCAGTTCGGGCTGGACTGTTCCAGGGTCAAGACTGATTTGCATATGGCTGGGTCTGAACTGGAATGGCATGGGGAGCAAAAAAGCGATGGATTTAGGCCCAGATCTCTGTACTGGGGTGAATGTATGACATTGTTCAGCATTCTGTCATTCAATTGTTCTTTTTGTAAGGTTATATATATATCCTGGGACCACTGCCTGCTCTTAAAAAAATATTTTAACACCCATTCAAAAAGGGGAATGGGTCCCCTGGGGCCCCTTCCTGTTTGCAAGTGGTTTACCACCTACTTGAATTAGGTGGTAAACTGCAATTGTTTTACGACCGCAAATGTGGTCGCAAAACAATCATACATTGGTGTTAGACTCGCTATTAGGAAGGGACGCCCTTGGCACGCCCCTTCCTAATACCGAGTTGCAAACTAAATTTTGTGAGTCGCTAATAGATTAGCGACTCGCAAAATATGGTTTGTGATTGGTGCAGACCAGTTTTGCGGTCGCAAACGGGCCGAATTCCCATTTGCGACCGTCGTACATCTGCCCCTATATGTTAAAAGAGCAAAGCTATATTGCACACCGGCCCTATTTTTTTTTTCTATTGAAGGACAACCACCTTTCCGTTGTCCTACAATTTGATATTATTAGTCACAGTTCAAAGTAAAAATTTAATTGTGCAAGAAAAGCAAAATGTGCAAATATCAAATTATATTTTTTCAGATAGTCATTTTTTCAGATAGTCATTTTTTGATATCAGTGCTCTACATTTTGTTTGGAGGATATTATTGCTGCTATTTCTGGTAAAGTACCAAAGGAACTTAAACCCTTTCCTTCAGATATATAAAGTGTCCTTATGTAATTTGGCAGTTGCATTTCCAGATTAATTTTACGTTCAGTTTTGTCAAGTGTCAGAGCTCTGGGTAGCTTAAATTAAAATAAAGACAATTCAAAGTCCCCTATTTTTTGGCTTCAAACCATTTACTATCTGGCTTTTACCATGTGAGCAATTCAGGGCAAATGTGCAGAATCACATAGATGTCCAATGAATAAAAAGTGCCTATGCTTCATGTCAATATGTAGATTCCAAGAGAGTATCAACTTAAAATGCTAGTGCCATACAGTTCTTAGGAAAATAATGTTAGGGAAAGTGAGCCCCTATAAAATAGTCTCTCAGATATATTCCAACTGGATTCTCTCCCCTTAACATATGTGCAAAAACAGCAAGTTACACAATTGGGCAACAATTGCAGAAATAAATGAATAAATAAGTTATCTATAGGGATATTTTGATCAAGTCCTGTTTCTACACAATAAAACATACTGAGCGCAAATCTGCATTATCTCCATCCTTCATGCTAAAATAAAAACCTAGGGAATAAACTTTAAAATGGCAAATGTAACCTCTGAACCACAGTAGTTGATTTATGGAATCTATTCCATTAGCATTTCCTAAAATTGTAGAGTGATTGTCTAAGAGCTACCTCTTTCAGACCTCCATAAACCAATTTCTTCACCCATAGTAACCCATAATAGTGCCTATAAGGGAATAAAATATCCAAATTACAGTTCATATCTCTCAACCGTTTAGACTCCTAATGAGTAAAAGTCTCTAAGACATCATGGTTAAAAAGTCTTCATAGATTAGTTAGGGCATTAAAGGTGCACATGTAGTTCAGCATCAAGGTTTAGGCCCCATGGCTGTTCTGTTCCCATCAGAATAATCCATCTTGATTCCATTCTCCGCAGATTCTATTCTTTGTTCTCACCACAGGGTTTCTTTCAAACATTTTGGAGGCCATAAAAGCTCAAATTCCTTATACATCCATATTTCGCCATAGAGGCCATAAAAGTTCAAATTCCTTACATATCCATATTTCGTCATAGAATATGCAAAGTCTTTATTTTTGACGGCTCTTATGTTCTGGAGAATACGCAATTTCAGGTTGTTTATCGTGCTTCCAATGAATCTTTGTCCACAGAAGCATTCCAAAATATAAATCACGAAAGGGCTTTCACAGGGTATCCTCTCTTTGATGTCACAGATTATGCCATTGTTTAGAACTGAGTTCTGTTACAGGCATATTGACAGGCTTTGCACTTTTGGCACTTCCAAAACCCTTCTTACTTTTCATAAGCCAGTTTGTAATTACTGGTCCCCCCATTATCTCTTCTGGTTGCATATAACTACTGGGCAGTCTTTTTCCTAATGAGGCAGTTTTTTGTATACGTGATGTTGGGATATTCCAGAATTACATCTCTTAAAGTCTTATCCATCTTTAGGATCTGCCAGCTCTGTTTCAAGAGTTCTCGTGTTTCATGATGGGATTAATCATATTCCATTATGTACCTTGTAGGTTCTTCTCAATCTTTCTTTGTCACCACCAGTAGATCTTCTCTTTTCTTTTTCTTAACTCTCGTAATGGCAACATCCAGTACTGTGGTTGGTTATCCCTTATTTTGAAGCATGCATACAAATTCATCTGTTTCTGAAGAATTTCTTCTTGCTCTGAGAAATTCCCCATAGGGGACACTCCATTTTAAAGCATGTTAATGTCAACTGTTAGCATGGAGGATGCTATTGCTACTGGCGGACTTTCTATGAATCTTGGTACATAATCTGTCGTCTTTTACATACACATTGATGTCAAGATAATTTATCTCTGTATTACTGATTTCAAAGGTGAATTTAAGTTTTTGTGGATTGTTGTTCAAGGACTCAATTAACTTTTCAAAGTCCTTTCTTTCACCTTCCCATAATAGTAATAGAAATAAATCATCAATATAGCTGACCCACATGATGATCTGGTCTGGTCTGGCCATGCTTTGATTATTCCACACTGTCTCTGCCTCCCACCAACCCATGGTGAGATTTGCATAGGTTGGTGTGAAGGATGTCCCCATGGCTGTGCCTTGTTTTATGGAGAAAATACTCATTGTTGAATTGGAACACATTATGTTGGAGGCAGAAACTCATAATTTCCTTATTCGTTCTGGAATTTTCTAGCAGTGACAGCGATCTTAATTTCAAAAAGTATTCACAGTCTTTCATCCCATCTGTGTGTGGTATGAAAGTGTACAGAGACACCACGTCAATTGTGCCCATCCAGTAGTTTGATTTCCAAGGTATACCACCTATCTTGTTTAAAGAATCTTGTGAGTCTCTAAGATAGGATGGTAGTACAGGCACATTAGGAAAAAGGAATCAATAAATCTCGAAGTGTTTTCAAGGAGGACTCCAATTGAGCGCATAATAGGTCTCCTTGGTGGGTTATTTTTGTCTTTATGTAATTTCTTATGAAATGAATCCTTATATTCTTTCACAGGAACTACTGATAGTTTTTGATAATGTTCCATGTTCCTTAATTGAATGTTGGCTTCTTTTATGTATTGCTCTTTGTTTGGGATGACAATGTTTCCTACTTTATCAGAGGACTTAATGATAATTCTTTCATTTCACACATTTTTAAGTGCCCTCTAGTCAACTTTAGTCATGTTAAGAGATTTCTGTTCTATTTTTCTGTGATCATTTTTATTTATCATGTGCAGTCCTTCTATTACTATTTCTTGAAAGACATCTATCTTGTTGCCCGGTGGAAGTTGTGGGCAAACCTTAGATTGGGGCCTGCACATGCTCGTAATTGACTCATTGGTTGTGATCCCCATAGACTCACAAACCTGTGAGTCTGATAAACTCTCTATATTTCCTGATGTCAATGTGTCCTCTGCTTCCATGGCCAGGGAGATTAATGTTCTCAGCTGTTCCACATCTTCTGATGTTAATGCAGATATTGTAATTCTTCTCCTTTTCGCTTCTTTCTTGTTCCCTTGTTTACAATTATTTTTCTGTAGGAAATGTTTTCATTAATTTCAGCTTCCTTGAGAATTTGTATAAGTCTATCCTGGCAGTTGCCAGGTCCATCTTTACCAGAGGGCAAAATGTGAGGTCTTTATCCATTAGATTCATGTGTTTCTTGGTAAGTTGTTTGGACGAGAGGTTTAAGATTAAATTATTATCCATTTCCATAATCATGTTCTTTTTCTTTTGGACTCTTGTCCTCTTTCTGCTCCCTTTGGACTTTGTTGTCATCTGTATGGTGGGGGAGCATTCCCTTTTTGGGGGCTCCTCTGCCCCTTCTTCTTTTTGCCATCTGATATAACCTAAATTCCCCGGGAATGGTCATTGAGGTCGTGGGCCCTTTGTGCCCCGAGCTAACTTCTGAGCTGTCCTCATTTGCTTGAACTGTTTCCTCACCCACTTTTTTCCGTAGTGAATAGCGGATGTATAAATTCAGCCTGCTGCATAATCAATCCTATCACAGTTGTATTTTCTTGCTTTTTGGTTTCAATCTCTGTTTCATGTTTCTCTAGTCTTTTCTTCATTGCAGATAGGGCATTCCTTACTTCGTATTTGTCTTTTACGTATTCCAGTGGTAGGTAAATAATTTATTTGTACATGGTTGATTAAAACCTTTACAAAACAATTAAAACATTGCAAAAAATTAACTTTATACGACTTTCTAAAATTTAAAAATTTACTTAATATTGATTTATGGCCATCATTGTAATTAAAAGTTTGTGACTTCAGGACACCGTCTCGGAAGTATTCGGTATGGCTTTTATTAATCCGCAGTCAACATGTTCTTCTGTCTTTTTGCTACTAGTTCAAAAAACTTTGTGACCCGACAGTTTAATTTTGTTTTGGTAGGGTTAAAGCACAGTTTGACCGCCTGCCTGCATGTGCGAACACCATATAGTTTAAACGATGGACGTAATAAATTGTACCTCAGGTCCTTTAATTTGGGGCAAATACAGATTACATGAATGATATCTTCTTTGCCAGATTTGCACAAGCGACAATGTTGCGGGGAGTTTTTTCTTACCCAAGGCGGCAGATGAGGGGCAGCTGGAATTACACCAAGCGTAATTTTAAAAACTTTTCTTTTGTCTTTAGATTCATTCCAATGTTAAGATACACTTGAGGTTGCAGTGTTACATAGTCGCTGAGTGTAATCCAGCCGTGCGCTCTTTTGGATAATGTCACCTTATCCTCAATAGAGGAAATAATACGTGCTGATTTTTCGCAACTTTTTTAAAAGACAAGAGATCAGTAAGGGTGCCCCAGAGGTCTGACAGTCCCAAGGTTTGGAGTGAGTCAAATAAGTAATCTCTTGCAGAGGATGTTCGATGGCGGAGCAGCTCTTCCCATAAATTTGAATTTAAAGAACCAACCTCAGCGCTGCGAATCTTGTGCCAAGTAGTGACATACATGCTCCGTCTTTCCAGTGTTTGTTTTAACAGACCAAATTCAAGCCGAATTTGCGCTGGAGAAACGTATCTTGGCAGGTTGAAGATTGCCCTGTATGAGTTTGCTATCACTATATCCAATAGCGCAGCATCCTTTCCTTGAAGGGGTTCACTCCCATATGTAAGGGTCGGCTGTAGCTTTGCTCGCAGGATCTGGAGCAAGGGGTTAAGCGTTAAGTCAGGAAGCTTGACCTTTAAAGATTTTATCGCCAAACAAGTCACAGTTCCCTTCCCTCGCAAGGACTCTAGTTGTTGTTTGAACGAGTTCTTATGGTCCAAGATTACTCCCAGGTATTTATAGGTAGTTACGAGATCCAGCCCTTGTCCATTTAGATGCCAATTGTTTTTCCTTTTTTCCGATAATTCACTGTCATGACTTTAGATTTGGCAAAATTTATTTGCAAGCAGTTCCTTTCCGAAAAGGTGTGGGTTACATTCAAAAGATGTTGGAGGCCAATCGGAGTCCGACTGTTTAAGACCAGATCGTCTGCGTACAACAGATTGGACAACTGAGTTTTCCCTAGTTTTGGTGCATGGCAGGGGCACTTATCGAGTTCTCCTGACAGGTCTGCAAGAAAAAGGTTAAATAAAAATGGAGCTAGAACACAGCCCTGTTTTAACCCTTTTGTTGTTGGAATCGATTTAGAGAGATGTGTTCCTGCTCCTAATTTAACCTTGATCCAGGTGTTTGTGTGCAGTAATATCAGTTGGTCCAAGAGTCGTTTCGGTATACCCCAGTTTTCCAGTTTCCTCCAGAGTTTATTTCGATCGACGTGATCAAAAGCGGCAGTATAATCAATGAAACACAGGAAAAGGGGAGTTTTGGTCTCTTTTGCTGCATCCATCAGCATGGTCAATGCCATGATGTTTGTAACGGTCCCTTGACCCTGGCAGAAGCCTGTTTGATTAATAGGGAGGATGGAATTTTCGGACGCCCATGTTGTTAACTCCTTCAATATGGTTCCTGCATAATACTTGGCCTCCACGTCTATAAGAGCGATAAGCCGGTAATGATTTGGAAGTTTCCTGCTGCCCTGTTTAAAAATTGGGCTTAATACTGATCCAAACCAGGACTCCGGTAGTGTCAATGTGTCCTTTATGTTTTTAAAAACCGGTGTTAGTGCTACACTCCAAAATTCAGCATCTGATTTATATAACATTGGTGGGATGCCGTTTGGACCAGGGGCACCTGTTGGTCTGCCCCTAGCTATTTGCCTCTTGATTTCCGCTGATGTGTAAGTAGAGTGTTCAATCTCAACAGAGGCAGTAGAACTTAAATCTAACTTTAATTTACCTACACAAGGAGATGACGTAGTTCCTCTTGGGTCTGAGTCTTGAAAAGTTACCATTGTACCGCAGTTGCTTGTTTTTTCTCTACAAACTACTTTACTGGGCCCTTTTGTCCCTACTTCATCAAGACGTTCCCGTTGTCAGCGAATGTGTTGTTAAAATGCTTGAAGAGGTAATTTGTCCATGCTTCCTCCGTTATATTAGAATTTAGGCCAAGATGGTCTGGATTCTTTAATCTTTGATCATATGCCAAAACCTTGAACTGTTTTTCCGTTTAACTTCATAAAGGAGCTTGGCCCATAAATCTTCATTTTTCGCATCTTTTTTCCCATTTCATCCTTTTTAGCAGTTGTTTTGCTTCCCGTAAAACTTTTGTAAGTCTTGATTTAATGGATCTTTCCTCATCTGTCTCAATGTTCGGTTTATAATCTGCTTTTGGATTTTAATTTCTGGAGTGGGTTGCGTTTTGGTCGATGCTCCCGTTTGATGTGTTAATCTATTTGATGATCCTTTCAGTAATTTCTCATCGACTGCTAGGATGAAGTTTTGCCATGCTTCTACCGGTTTTGTCGTGAGATTTTCCGCTTGAGTGTAAAGAGTTTTTGCCTTAAGGCATATAGTGCTGATATTACTGGGATTGCATCGAAGCCGCTTTAGATTTGCGGCTACTTTGATATTAATACCTATAAATGGTTCGATCTTAAGAAGTGAGTTGACTTTTATTGTTACTTCTTGAGGCAAGTGGTCGCTATGTTCGCTGGTCCCAATCTTAAACGCCATTACGGTACCAAGCATATTTAGGGATGTAAATGTATAATCCAAATGAGAAGATTGCTGTTTTGAATGAAACGTTGCGATTGGTGGGTCGTCCTCCGGGAAACGCCCGTTTAAGGCTCTTAAGTTAAGATGTTCTAACTGCCGTAATAGGTGATTTGAGCAATTTGTGGATTTCTTAATGTTTGGGAAGCCCTGGCTTGGCACTTCCCATGCAACATTAAGTTCTTGGTCAAGGGCATCACCTTCCCCAGAGCTAAAGAGATACATGTTAAAATCGCCTGCTAGAATAATATAGTCAGAATCCTCTTCATCCATTATCTTTTTGTGGCTTCAGTCAGTTCTTTGGCAGCTTTCCGTTTCCATTTGGGATGGATGTAAGCGTTAATTACTATAACTTCTTGACACTGGCTGTTTAGCCAGAGTACGATCTTTACCGCCTG
This sequence comes from Calotriton arnoldi, assembly GCA_963921515.1. Classification (NCBI taxonomy): domain Eukaryota; kingdom Metazoa; phylum Chordata; class Amphibia; order Caudata; family Salamandridae; genus Calotriton; species Calotriton arnoldi. Next base: position 124,465 of record CAWUFW010021201.1, read on the forward strand.
CATAACGCTTGGGGGTGTTATTTGAGATGCTATTGCTGAGATCTCTCCTATAGTTACTATGGAGGCCATAATCATTAAGCCCCCTGATCGGCGACCAAAATCGGAACACTTTTTGCCGGAATGCAACAAGATGTATATCCTTGGAGTTCAAAGGCCTTTTCCTCCCAGGTCTCTTGCAGCAGTAACAAATCAAATGAGTTTAAATATTGTAAGAACTCCGGATCCTCACTTTTACTAGCTGGACCGTTTATGTTCCAAATGCATATCTTAATTTGTCTGGAGTTGTCCAAGGCATGATTGAGGTTGCTCTCCCTTTGTCAATTTGTATGGTCTGCTATGTTAATGGTGCGCTGAATTTGCCTCCAGTTTTGTGAGGCAGTTGGCCAAATGTGACGTAGATCCCTTGAGTCTTGTGCTGGTAAAAAGATCTTTGTATCTTGGGTGTATGCTCTTGGCGAGGTACTCCTTGCTCCTTTTAATACTGAATTGATGTTTTTCCGTATGGGTGTCCCAGTAGGGGGTAAAAAAGGTGTCGGATAGGGAGGTAACTTTTCCTTTTCAAGTTTTATCCCCCATTGCTTAAACATAATCACTTCTTTCATGTATTCCAGTGATTCCTTTAATTCCTTGATGCATTCTAATGATTTAAACTGTTTCCTCTCTGCCTGTGTAATCAATGTCCTCATCAGTTTTACAGACCATTCTGTAGTATCCATTTGCTACTGTGTCAATATGTCTAAGTCTAATGTATTCAATGTGGGAAGTACGAAGATGTGCAACCCCCTAGGGATTCACTCGCATTCAATATAGCTCTTCAAAGTTGTCATCTCCCACCATTTGTTGATTTCTGTAATTCTGGTTTGTTCCAGTTCTTTTATTATTTTGCTGGGGCTTAATTCCTATCCCTCTTGTGTGCCCACTACATTCCAACGGTGCTCTGCTTGATTGCAAAAAGTGCTTTGGAGTTAAATTTGTTTTTGGCACTCCTTTCTGCCATATTCTTTTTCTTTTTTGATGGTTCAAAGGTATTAAAGTCTTTTGAGTGTGTATATATATAGCTATATATATATATATATATATATATATATATATATATATATTCACTGAAAAAACCATAAGGTTTTAGGGACAGTTATAGTTAGTTGGACATTGCACTCGTACAAAACCCGTGAAATTCCCGTTATAGTTAGTTCAGGTAACTATAACTCGCGCCCCCGCAATGCACTGCTGATGACGTCACATATTACATCACTCATGACATGGTCAGTGACATCACTGATGACATCACTGATGACATCTCAAATGACATCACTGATGACATCATCCAGTGACTGTGTGTTTCTGTAAAGTTTAAATATGTTTAATATATATAGGGAAAGGCGTATTGAAGAATGAGTGGGTGTAGAAGCGCCTGAATGGATGATTTAGTAGGTGCGTGACTGAGTCTATAAGTGAGTGATTAAACGTATCTTACTGGATGCATGGGTGAGTGACTAAACTGTGTGAATGTCTGTATCCGTCTGTCTGTTGTTGTGTAAGCAGCTGCATGGGGTTTCTGACTAGCTAAATGAGTGTCTATATGGGTTATGGATTGGTTCTCTGAGTATCTGTATGGGTGCCTCAGTGTTTGTGTGGGTGGGGTGTGTGTGACTCTGTGCATAGATGTGTGAGTGGGTGATTCACTGGGTGCATGGTTTCAAGAGTGCGTCTGTGATGGACTGTATGGGTGGGTGAGTGTGTGTATGGGTGTGTTAGTGATTGAATGTATATCTCAGTGGTACATGTGTGAGTAACTACATATGTGAAAGCCAGTATATATGTGTGTTGGAGTATATAAATGGCTATAAGTGAGAGTGTGTGATTGTGAGAGTGGCTATATGGATGAGTGTGTGCTTGCATCAGTGATTGCATAGGAGCGTAAGAATGTGCTAGTATTTTTATGAGTAAGTGAGCTGGTGTGTATAACTGTATAGGTGAGTAAATTGGAGTGTGATTAATTATTTGCATGACTGACTAGGTGTGTGAGTACCTTTATGGATGAGTTGCGTTGTGTGAGTGTTTATATAGGTGTTTGAGTGCATATGATAGTCCTGTACTGAGTGACTGTAAGTATGAGTGACTGTACGGGTGAGTGAGTAGATGTGTGTGTGTAGACCTAAGAATCAGTGAGTGGGTATGTACTTATTGGTATTAGAGTGTGTATGGTTTTGAGAATGGCAGTCTGTAATTTAGAGTGGGTGTATCAAAACTTATATTAGGGTGTGAGAAGATGCATTAAATTCTCACATGGATGATGTCATCAGTGATGTCATTTGAGATGTCATCAGTGATGTCATCAGTGATGTCACTGACCATGTCATGAGTGATGTAATATGGGACGTCATCAGCAGTGCATTGCGGGCGCGAGTTATAGTTACCTGAACTAACTATAACGGGGAATTTCACGGGTTTTGTACGAGTGCAATGTCCAACTAACTATAACTGTCCCTAAAACCTTATGGTTTTTTAGTGAATTTCTAAGGTTTTTAAATGCTAATTTCTAACTATAACGTGCCTGAAACATATGGTTTTTTCAGTGAATTTCAAAGGTTTTTTAAATGCTAATTCCTAACTATAACCTGTCTGAAACCTATGGGTTTTTCAGTGAATTTCAAAGGTTTTTAAATGCTAATTCCAAACTATAACGTGTCTGAAACCTATGGTTTTTTCAGTGAATTTCAAAGGTTTTGTAAATGACAATTTTTAAATGTATTAATTGTTATATTTATTTTTTTGATACTGATTTACAACATTTTTTAAACTATTTATTTTTAGATATTTTATTTTTTAAATTACATTATAATTACATTATACATTACATTACAAAATATACTTTCTCAGAATGAATTACTTTAGTTTAAATACTTTGCAAATAGGCAATAGACTTTTAAGTACAGTAGTTACAGTTGTTGCAATGGGCAACACAATTTAAAAAACAAAGCAACATTGAGCTCAATTTGAATTTCTAGTTAAATGCAATTAGTTACATTATGGATTACTTTTCTAACCACAGGACTGGATCCTAGATTCAGTCCTGGGACATCTCCTGTAAACAGTTGAGTAAAAGCGTTTTGGTTACAGTAGTGATTTTTAAGGAATATTATTGTATTTTAAAAGTTGACACTTGTAAACTTTTTCATATAGAATCACCAATGTTATCCTATGGGAGGAAATTCACTTAGCAGGTAAGTAGTGTTATCGTTACTTTTTCTTACTCAGTGGTGGATCCTGGAACCAGCACTGGTGCATCTCCTGTAAACAGTTGAAAGAATGCGTTTAAGTCACACATGGGATTTT